>CAIGRB010138078.1:30299-52325 GCA_903798255.1 Fraxinus quadrangulata
CTTTCAACAATTTGTAATCAAATCTTCTTTCGTCCTGAAACGACCGAGAAAAGGTGGAAGGGAGTCTAGCGGAGCAGACTACTGCCGCACAATGTCCCTTTCTGTGCTAAGAAGAAAGGCAACCCGTGACACCAGGCCTATTGCCACCGCTGCAAACTCCACGAGAGTTCAGAAAGTTGTCTACTCGAAATCAAAGCTCTATAGAGCACGAGCCTAATCAATCCATTTTCCAAGTTCAAGTTATTCTTATCTAGAGAAGCCACTCTCGGCAGTATTTATTTATTTATTTATCAATGTGATTGCCAACATAATCATTTTTTAAACAAACAAAATCGCCAAAAGTAAAATCTACACAGTCGACAACCTCAGATAGTAAATGACTGAATCTCCTGACCAAGCTAGAAAGAATTATGCCGAAACCAGGATTCCTATCACGTATAACAAACTCACCAAATGAAAAGATTCCGTTTATACTTGTACATTGACTTGTCCGTTTTTCATTTTTCCGCTCACAACCAATTTAAATTAGTTGTCTCAGAGATTGAATAGCGACTAACATCCAGCTCAAAGCATCACATTCGGATACAGAACTGCAAGAATGAACCAATTATCTACCGTCCTTGAGAGAATTGACTTAGCATGTCCCAATGATACTCGCCACATTTTTGCCTATCTCTTCTTTCGTTTGCTCACACACAGGAACATCACCAATGTACATGTCAAAGAAAGCCCCTGGGTATATATATACAAAACTAAGTTAGTACTACGATTCTTTTCTTTCCGCTTCTCTATTTAAGATATGCTCAAAAATTGATCCATATCTTACTTGAAGATACGAGTCTAGAAAGGTTTCGAATGGTGTTCAAGAAAAATAAATTCACTTACTGCATAAATCCTTGCTCTGGACGGCTCCAAGTTGATTTCCTCCAACTGCACAAATAAACGTTCTTCGTCAGAGGCATATATCAGTTCCAATGTATTTTAGTTATTTTCCCTTTAAAACATATAAGATCACTCATTTCTATTTTAGTTATTTTCCCTTTAGTGTACCACTTACCTTCGGTAATTAGTTTTCCATCAGCTGTACGATGGAAATTGATTGTTGTTCCCTGAAGATTTTTTATATAAGTGAGTAATGCAGTTTGCAATACCATAAACAAATATATATGAAAAATGTGAGGATAAATACCACGTGTAAGGGAATATCTTGCGAGAATATGGAACCAAATGTGTGCAAGCAGTGATGGTCAGCATCAGGATTTGTCTATAAAGGAGCAAATTGTCAGTAACAAGAATTTTGGAAAACTACAAGGATCAGGAAAAATTCAAAATGGCTCACTCTAATTAATCGGGCTCGAAGAGACTTCTCAAAAACACTGCAACAGAGATGAATCACAAATTGAATCAGAAACATTGGTAACTCATTGTCAAAATTCACTAGTGTTTTAAATAAATGTTGCATCTTGCTTGCTTCAATAATTATAGATTTTGGTGGATTTTAGCTGAATACTTTGGGACTTGAGACTTCATAAAAAGATATACTTAGCATGCTAGCAGCACATTATGCCAACAAACTAAATCACAATAGTTCATTCCGTGTGTGTGTGTGTGTGGTGGAGTGAGTGGAGGGAGGCACAAGTAAGAATTGAAGTTGTAGAAAATTTACTACATGAAACATTTACAGATATGAATTGTTAATCACACTATGATAATATTTCCAATGAGCATTCTGCAAGAAGAATTTTAACTTACTCTCTCACGGTATTAATTTTGATTCCGTTGCAACTAACCACGAGCCTAACAGTCATGTTAATATCCTCTCTGCAGCATGAGCCAAAATTTACACAAGGAAATATTAAAAATCTTATTTGAAATTCAATTCAATTCACAAAGAATCCATCATACTCTAATCCCAGATTATACAGTAAAATTAATATCAAATATTCGAGGCAAACTAAGAATCCTAAATATAGAATATATCCAAACACCAAATGAAGTCTGAGATGCTAATGACGAGGAGATAATGTACAGCATCAAAACTTGAGTTGATGTGACCCACTCAGACAATAATTGAAAAAAGCTAGGATCTTCTTTTAACACAACAAAGTTTAATTTCTTCAGGTCACTGCAATACACTAGATAATGTGGAAGCTTCACAGTGTTTTATCTAAACATTGATTATATATTTGTTATGTACTTTTAGACAGGAATGGAAAACATAACAATTTACAAAATTTAGCTTCTTGTTCTCCGGTAATACTATCCAGTCCTATCCAATATTGATTACCAAACAGACCCTGAATGGACTCATAATATCACATGTATAGATCAATCAAATTTATCAATCATATGATTATTCACAATATTGTACAAACCTTAGAAGATCCTGATAAAAATCTTGGCGTTTATTCAACTCATATTCCGGAATACAGGCATACTTAGGGCCCAATTTCTCACAGACATCGGAAGGATGAACATCTATAAAAAATGAAAAATGAGTTAAGTATCCGAAGAGCATTTCAAAAGTAAATTTAATGTGGCAAGGGTATGAAGTGCAACAAAAAACTCACAAAAACCAAATGCATAGAGTTTCAGAGATTTGATTCTGATTATCGTCATAGTCCTAGATCCAGTTCCAACAAGGACCTAAAAAGTTAGTCAAAAATTGTCAACAAACATTCATCGCTAAAAGAGAAACCAGGCTAAATGCAAAGGAAACATAACGTAAGATGATGCAAGTGAAGATATACACGGAGTTACATAAGGATTTATCAAAATTACCTGATAACAAAATCTAAATCAGTTAGTTAGCAATAAAAGTTTCTTTTTCTTTATTTATTCAAAAAGGAAAGAACTCCACCCGTGAAGAAAGCACAATACTAGCAAAGTAACTTGAATGTCATTTTAATGGGCGGCATATTCAACTTATCAATATATGTCATATCTCACAATACATAAAAATGGTGCATCTCACAAAATTTCAACAGGAAAAAAATAAAGAAAGTAGACAAGTACAACAGTACAAGACCATTATGAATTACATGAAATGTCAGCAATTATACTTAATCCAGAGGTTTGTATCTATTTTTCTGTTTTCATACACTACAAGTGTGACGTACAATGAGGCAAATTCAGGTTACAAATGAAAGATGATAAAGGTGATGGTTTAATAGTTCTGCTTGAAAAGAGACGTGGATACTGGTAGCAAGAAAAATACAGTGAGAAAGATTTTAAGTTCTTCCGTGAAATATTGGTACACCGTGTCAGAAGTGATGCATGGCATCACCTCAGCTATGACAGATCAATGAGCATAGATGCACATCATCAAGCACGTGCCCAGAGTTGGAATGCTACACAATAGAGTTCAATGAGACAGGAAAGTGTTGGATTTTACATTAATGAAAAAGTCAAAATGTTCCATGAGATTTTTTATATTTCACGTGCTTACCTCTGGAGTAAAATTGGTATTTTCTCCAGTTATTATGTTGTCCAACATAGTAGGGAACTGAATTCCAGTTCTGGGCTCAACTGCATTCCTAGACCAAGCTAAATTCTGGAGATAAATTTCACCACATGGTCCGCAGCCCGTTTCAACCTCGCAGGGCCTTCTATCATCCATGCATCTTTGTGTTTCTACAGAAGCAGTCTCCAGTGGAATAGCTAGTCTATTTGAAGAGCTAATGAACATTGAACAAAGAAGAATCTTTTAGATAAAAACTCAATGTGAAAATCAAAAGAAACAGGTGCGATAACATCCGCATATGTATGGAAATCAACTTATTCAGGGTAAGCATGATAAAATTTATTAAGATTGCTAAATCTTTGTTCAAAGAATAGGACTGAGCTTACACATTAGTTAACGGCGGTACCAGTGCAGAAGCTAATGAAAGCACTGGAAGTGATTGAAGCCGTTCAGCTTCTTTAATCAGTTGCTTCAGAGTGAACCTTGATATCTTACCAAATGCTACTGGGACAGCAGATATACCTTTATATCCTGACTTCCAGAAGATCCCCGAGAAATCACACTTATTAGAATAAACATGCTTTACTTGTCTTGAAGCTTTACAGCTTGAACTAGAACCAATATGATCACCAGATATTTTGTTGTTCATATGGGAATTCGAACCACTAGCAAACCATAACAGTAGGGCACCTGCAAATTTTGATACGCAATTGAAAGCTTCTTGAAGCGCCAAACTGCCAGGGACATAAAAATATCTTGAATTTTCTACGAATGAAGATACATGTAAGAGCCAATGCCCGGAAACATGTGGCACAAGTGGATCCATTGAAAAACCACCAGAACCACCATCTGGTTGATCGAAAAACAACCAATTGTTCCCCATATTGAATTGCTCTAATTGTTATCCCAAATAAAAAAGCTCCTAACAAGTTCTACGCTTTATCGTTTAGGTCGATCCAGAGAATATTTGAATACCTGTATAAGTTATAAGAATGAAGTAATATTCAGTATCTCCGTATAAATCAATGACAAGTTGTGTATTTCAGATGCACCAAACATGGTTCTGAAGATAAAATGAAAAAAACTCACAATGAAAAATTCAATAAATCATCTCATTCAAATTACAAGATCAAAAGTGGTCACAGGACAATTCAAATTACCCAGAGAAAAGATCAAAACAATCAACATCCTGAAACTTCAAGTTAAATTTTTTTGTGTAAGTGCTCCAGGAAGGAGATTCTAAAAAAAGGAAAATTTCGAAATACCTTGAGATTATAAAAATGAGGAATTTGTGTGGAAAATCTACGTTTCCATAACAAGAATTACGTTAAAACCTCAAAATCCAATTGAAAATAGCAAAAATACTATTGATACATACATAAAAACTAGCGTAAATACTTAATCTTGCAAGAATCCAAAATGTCAGGCATTCATTCATACCCAAAGTAAATTATTTTGAGCTAAGAAATAAAAATCTTGAAACAATGGAAATAGCATGAATACAATGTAATTATTATTCAGGCCCAAATAAACTAAAATTGCCTGCAATATACACCAATTTACGTACAAAAATAAAAGAAAATGGAACGAACCTGAAAATTAAGGGATGGAAATGCTAAAAGGGCAGATTAAATGGGCGCTCAGATGCCTTTAACGAGATTAGAAAATGCATTCAAGAATTGATCAGGGTTTTTTATTTTGAGTTGAAAAGGTGAAAAAATAGGAAGAATATGCTTTAATTGGTTCTTGCAGAGAAATATGAAGCCGCCAAGAATTTTTCCGAAAAGTCACCCCAAAATAATCTTTTCTTATGATTATTATTTATTTTTAGAAAAATCTTTCTGACAACAAATGCTTTTTGTTTACATATATTTTATACTTATTTTTGTTTGTAGGAAACTGTAGAAAGAAGATGAGAAGGGAAGAACATCTCTGACCATTGTCTTTCCTTTTTTCCCCCAAAAAAAGAGGAAAATTTTGATTGTGTTTATGGTCCCCTCACCGGGAAATTTTGGTCTGATTCGGAATTTCAGTTTGATTCCTTCCTCGCTTGTTTCTGCCCTACTTTTGTATTTACATTCATTCTCTAGGCTCTATTTATATAATCGCTTATTAAAATTAGGTTTTTAGTAGATTTTAATGAAAATTAGTAAAATATATAATTGAAAAATTAAATATATGATTAAAATTAATTGTTAACTTTAATTTAAAATTTTAATTCAAACCAAACAGGGGCATAACAAACATCGTGACCACCGTAGACCCACCCCAGAGCCCTCCACTGTCATCCTATATTCCTGTGGGACCCATATTTTCAAAACGAAGAATACGTTCGTGAATTTTTTTGAAATTATAAGCGATTGAGTCTCATGAAATGTCTAGTTAATAAAAAAGTTAAGGATTCAATGATATATGCAATAAAATTGAACTTCAGCTTATAATCTGAAAAGAAATAAAAAATTTATTGAAACAAGGATTATGCCATTTTGTCACAAGGATTTTGACAAATGCAATGATAAAAATGTAAGTGGTAGCAGATGATTAGATGACAAATTTGATCGTATTTTAAACAATTCAAAAATAAAATGTCATGTATCATTATGTCAACATTTCTATTAATCCATCTAACATCATACCATGATTGTTGAAACATGGACATAATCGCATTTTCTAATTTTTTATTTGAAAGATCTAATTTGATTAAACTCGGTCATTCGAGCGTGTCGATTATCAAAATTTACCTAGACTTGACATTATTTTATTTGGAGTAAATTCAATTACGATCCTCAACTTTCACGAGTTTTGTGTTGGTATCATTTTGTACATTCATATTTCAAAGTTCAAACGTTTTAAAATTGAGGCAACCACGTTCACACGAACTATGGGCACGACATGTTGGAAAAGCAATCAAATCAATATTGTCACGTCAAATCAGAGTCGATGATCATTGAAGCAAATACGTGTGAAATTAAAATCACTTTCATATTGCATTACAAACCAAAACTTGCATGAAAATAGTTGCACATTCATAAGATCAAGAAAAAGTTGCTGGAAAGGCAATCTTAAAGTGGATTAAATCTTAATCCCATGGATAAGCTTTATATGTAGTTTAAACAAATATAAGACATGACAGCTCACGACACGACACGACGAGATAACAAGACGGAATAGAACTAGATTTCTTAAATGACTATGAAAAAATATTGGCTGGGAACTAGATTTCTTAAATGAAATGAGCCCTATTTAATAATTATTATTTGGAGAAAACAAAGTTTTGAACAATATTTTTCAAAAGAACGTGTGGTTAAAAAATGAAAAAATATGTTGAATTTATGTGTAAAATATTTTGTTTGGTGAATGCGTTGTTAAAAATGAGGGTGTGTTTCATGGATATTAGAGTCTGTCCGGCAGTATTTTTTTCCTAGATTTTCAGTCGGTTTCTGCCCGTTGCCGCCGCAATTTTGGACCTCTCTCTCACACTTCACTTTGACAACGGGCTGAAATTTGCTTTTAATTTTGCCAAAAGGTGCTGTCGACAAGGCATAATTGAAGAAAGAATATATTTTAAATAGTGATATAATGAAAAATATATGGTTAAAAAGTAAAGAAAAGTTATTGATACGATGAAAAATATTATTTTATTAAAGAATGTGTGATAAAAAAATAAATTTTAAAAGAATGTGTACCCGACAGCCGAGTATGTTAAAAAAAAAAAAAAATCAAATGATGATGGTAAAAAGGGCACTCAATTCCAACACGCAAAATTATTATATCATCTTGGATTTCATAGTCTAAAAGCGTGTGCGTGTGCGTGTGTGAATGGGTCTTCTCCAAATTGTTTGTCGACTTTCATTTCATGTGTTTTTGGTTAAGTACAAAAGTACAACTGCCTAAAGTTGGCTGGCTTCAATAGGCTGACGGTAACAGGTCACCAGCACAACACGGCATATAAAGATTTTGGTCGGCATTAGAATAAGTCCACGTTCTCGCTCATTCTTCGAAACTACAGAAACAAATACTAAAAACGTTGCCATTAAAAAATTAACACGTATAATACCAGATCTTGTGAGTACATAATCCAAATAATGGTAACTAGCACGTAACGTCATCATCTTTTAATGTTACTGTGAAAAACGTCTTTACTTTTCATTTTTTGACAATTTCAACCTTATTTTCACATTTCATTACGCAAAAAGTCATTTTCCTCAATTTTTTCAATTTTTAATTTTGAAATGACAAATATACTATTCACTTTAAATAAAAGAAAAAGAAAAAGAAAGAAAAATAATTGTAATCATAGTTCCAATTTTTTTTTTTGAAAAGCCCAAATGAGTTTCAAATAATGTCCATATATTTTACTATTATTGCAAAAAGCTTCCATTCTTCTTTTTTTTGACATTTTCACCCTTAATTATACATTTAATTGCACAAACCATTATTTCTATCAATTTTCATCAAATTTCTCAATAAAAAGCTGTGAAATGATGAATATATTCTCATATTTAAATAAAAAGATAAAGAATTAATTATAACCATAGTCCCACAAGTCCCCAATAAATTATTAAAAAATATAATTTTTTAAAAAAGTGCAAACAAGTTCCAATTAAATTTATTTAAAAATTAAAAAGTTTTTATTTAAATAGTAAGGTATATTCATTATTTCACAGTTTTTTATTAAAAAATTGGATGAAATAGATGGAAATGATGGTTTGTACAATCAATTGTGTAATTAAAGATGAAAATGTCAAAAAAATAAATGAAAGATAGTGACGTTTTTCGTAATAACGATAAAAGATAGGGACATTATATACTAATTAGCATTTTAATAATTTATTTATCACTTATTTGTGCTTTTTAAAAAAATTGAGTCTGTAATTGCAATTAATTTTTTTCTTTTCTTCTATTTAAAAAAGAAGAGTATATTTGTCATTTCATAATTTTTAATTGAGAAAATATGTGAAAATGACGTTTTACTCAATAAAATATGAAAATGCCAAAAAATAAAATGTATGAACGTTCTCCACAATAACAATAAAAGGCGGAGACGTTATGTGCTAATTACCCATCCAATAAAGATATGAAGCAAAATAATTAAGATTTTATATATATTGTTCAGATCATTCACAAGAATTATGTAAACCCTCGGGGGAATGTTAAATCATCTTAGATACTCGATCCATCGTCGTATAGAAAAGATTTTCTGGGAGGATTTCAAGCTAACAATATCAATAGAATAGATAAAAACACTGGTGTCTAACGAGTAAGGTCCAATCTTCAGCAACTCTACAACAAATGATGTTTCTTTGCTATAAACTTTCATTGCTTGGCATCATGATAATAAACCCGCTTCAGAAGAATTTTTCCTCAAAGTTTCGTCTACTAGTTTAAATGTTTTCTTTATAAGATTCTGATCAAGGGCAGTGGTCCTATAGATCTTCAAGACTCGGTCAGAACAATCAGGGGCAGTGCNATATTTAAATAAAAAGCTAAAGAATTAATTATAACCATAGTCCCACAAGTCCCCAATAAATTATTAAAAAATATAATTTTTTAAAAAAGTGCAAACAAGTTCCAATTAAATTTATTTAAAAATTAAAAAGTTTTTATTTAAATAGTAAGGTATATTCATTATTTCACAGTTTTTTATTAAAAAATTGGATGAAATAGATGGAAATGATGGTTTGTACAATCAATTGTGTAATTAAAGATGAAAATGTCAAAAAAATAAATGAAAGATAGTGACGTTTTTCGTAATAACGATAAAAGATAGGGACATTATATACTAATTAGCATTTTAATAATTTATTTATCACTTATTTGTGCTTTTTAAAAAAATTGAGTCTGTAATTGCAATTAATTTTTTTCTTTTCTTCTATTTAAAAAAGAAGAGTATATTTGTCATTTCATAATTTTTAATTGAGAAAATATGTGAAAATGACGTTTTACTCAATAAAATATGAAAATGCCAAAAAATAAAATGTATGAACGTTCTCCACAATAACAATAAAAGGCGGAGACGTTATGTGCTAATTACCCATCCAATAAAGATATGAAGCAAAATAATTAAGATTTTATATATATTGTTCAGATCATTCACAAGAATTATGTAAACCCTCGGGGGAATGTTAAATCATCTTAGATACTCGATCCATCGTCGTATAGAAAAGATTTTCTGGGAGGATTTCAAGCTAACAATATCAATAGAATAGATAAAAACACTGGTGTCTAACGAGTAAGGTCCAATCTTCAGCAACTCTACAACAAATGATGTTTCTTTGCTATAAACTTTCATTGCTTGGCATCATGATAATAAACCCGCTTCAGAAGAATTTTTCCTCAAAGTTTCGTCTACTAGTTTAAATGTTTTCTTTATAAGATTCTGATCAAGGGCAGTGGTCCTATAGATCTTCAAGACTCGGTCAGAACAATCAGGGGCAGTGCTCTGAATATACAACTCCTCGAATTTCTTCTTCACAAACCTGATCAGTTCAGAGCATCAAAAAGACATAAGTAGCGTTTCTCCAGAACTGAGATGTCACAGGAAAATACTCACTCGTAGGCATGCTCAATTTCTTGTTTTCCGGTTGAAACTGGCTGGTAATCCTTGAACCACTCACAAACGTTCAGTGGTACCTGTCAACACAGGATATCCTAACCAATCTCGTGGAAGTTGTCCGAAGATAAATGTTAAAAAAATTTGCTGTACACTTACTTTGAGAACCTTCTTCTCAAATAAATCAAATTTGTTGAGAAATAGCATGAAAGAGGTTTTCTGAAAAAAGGAATAGGCACAAATCATTTACTCACGTCAAACATACACGCCAAGAAACTGAATTAACACAAGATGGACATTAAAGAATAGATATGAATAAAACCTTGAAGCATGGTTGCTTCAGGACCCATTCGAAGAGTTCCATGGTCTCCATCAGTCGATTTTTGTTATCATCCTCAAACAGTGTTTGATCATACCTGAAACACGATGATGATACATGTGGTAATTACGACACAATCAACTTGAAGCAACACAGCTTAAATAAACTCTCCATTCATGTGCTTTTGTATAAAGCATGGAAAAGCATGGAAGCGTTGGAAGTTACAAACAGCAGAGTTGCAGATAATATGACCATTGCTTGGAGTATACAATAACTAGCTAGTAAGTGAAGGCAACATCAGTCTTACTCGCTTATAGCTGCACAAAATATCACAGCAGTAACACCCTCAAATAAATGAATCCACTTTCTTCTCTCATTTCTCTGACCTCCAACATCGTAGAGTCGATATGCTTCACCTTTTTGGTTCTCTCCAATTGGGCTGTAAACAATTAAATGATGAAAGAATATTTCATATGATTCCTGGGATTAATTTACTGAATCTATTTAGTATCACTTTCTAGTATTATTAAGGATGCAGATGTAGCAGTGGAAAACAGACTGCTTCTATTCCTGAAAATGAAGAAATATTGGTAAATGACATGCCATGGGCGATGGAGGGAGGCTGTGGTCTGGTATTTTACAACAATGCTTGGTTTGCCCATGAGCAAGATGTCAAGTTCACTTCATCTCGCTGTTATATCACCATCGTATGACAAGAAATGCTTTAGGGAGGGATGTCCATTAAGCCACAGGAAAAATTCATATACAGAAGTGTTTATTTCTGTGGTGAAAATAAAAAACGTTTGCAGGAGTTGGATATCACCTAAACTGGATTTCTGTAACGCCAGTTGTCCGAACCCGGGCAAAAAGAACATCTTCCTAAACAAGAATAAGAGTACTGATCAAGTGCACAACAATTTAATCATAGCAACAAGAGTTAGAAAGGATGATATAAAGAAAAGATAAAAGGGTAGTAGAAGGTTACAAGAATGATAAAAAAATAAAGTGGCAATATCAATAGACAACCTCAAAAGAGAAAGGTCCACAGCAAGACAGTAGCAGTTTGAAACTTTAAACAAAAAATTCACCTTAGTCCGCCCAACCCCATTAAGTCCATAGTAAGTAAATACCATAGAGAAACATAGAAGATGCACTTAACATCATGCGAGCGTAGAAATTGAAAAAGAAAGGAGACGCCATCTAATTGAGTAATAAAAAAAAATTCCCTTTAACAGGATAATATGAGATAACTAGTTTAACCTTTTGTTACTTGGTAATTGAATTAATAATGAGCTACAATAACATTGAATAAACTGATCAGGATTTTAATTTCTGGGGTATTGAAGTGAAAAAAAAAATCTCCTTTTAAATCACAAAATCTTGAAATTAAAGAGCCACAAATTTTGACATGGTTGCAATGCCTCAGAATTGAATATCACATTAACTACAAGTAAAGTGATTAAGCGGATTTTACTAAAATATTGCCAGTCAAACCTGAGAAAGGAAAAGGCCAATTTTACCTACACTGGCATGACGACTAGGAGTAGGATACATCTGTGGACTGGTTTCTTTTCAATTTGTATAAGAAGAAACAAAAGGAAACTAAATGAGAGAATTCATGTTTTTCGTACCTTTGTAGGAATATAGTTTCTATCAGACAATCTTTGCAAGTTTTCCATAAAATAATGGGCACAATCAGGTATTTGAAGCTCATTTCCACGTGAATATGTTTCCTGTGAAATCAAAAGAGGCCACCATCAAACATTTGACGCACCAAATCTATGAACATATCTAATTATTTGATCAAGTATTCAAGCCTGCGATATTATTGAAAGAGACATAACATTAAAGAACTGAAGTTATTAGCCATTCTGATCAAAATCAACCTGTATTGAATCGTCTCTCCAAAAAGCTTCAATCTCTTGTGCTAACTCTTTAGTGAGATGCGGATATTCCAACCTATCACATATCTCTGAAAGTTTCTCCCCAATCTCCTGATGCATTGAAATAGATAGAACTTCATTCCCAGCAACAGAATGTGAAAGTGCAGAATTCACTTTTACACCAGAAAGGCCTCTAATCGAGAACTATTGTATAAGTTTTAGAATCTAAAATGATTTTTCATTTATGTGATGCTCTGAGTACTAAAACAAAGACAAGCATGGACCAAGAAGATTAAGCCATTAAGAAATTGGTTCAAACCTTATTTTGATCAGATATAACATACTTCAAGGAATCTGCTTCAGTTTGAGACGACAAGTCCTTTGATCCATCATATAATATCTGTAGGCAACAATTCAAAACTAAATTAAAATCCTCCCTTCTAATCTCAAATATCTACATATTATTCATTTGAAATCCAGCACACACACACTAGATACCATTTAAATATTTTGCATATTATCAAAGAGAAATAACTGACAGACCGTCTGAGATATAGCGTACTTTTATTGTTTGATAAACATTGGCATGGATGATCGGTATGTATCCCTTTAGCTCTTCCTCGTCAAAATCACTCTGAAACAAAAGTTTTATCTGCACGGCAATAAGCACACATATACATGTTATTCATTTGAAGATAAGTTCAGAAACCACATGATATAATTCATGATCTCATTGAAGAAAAGGGACATCTTGCCTGCTTGAAAATGGTTGACTTCCCTGAATCTCCAGCACCTTAGCCACGAGAAAGAAAAAAAAATTATTATGTGAAACATCCATTAATTATCTCAAGATAGAATCACGATTGTACAAAAGCAAAATACGGACATGCCCACGCACTAATATATCTACATATGGAAACATGTTTGGTCGGCCTCTGAAAAATTCATGGCATACTACACATTGTCAATTGCCAGATTACATTATCATAATAACTTATAGAAAGAAGTCTACTTTCATATTATAAGATTGTATAGCTACTTTTGGACTTCATGGGTATAATTAATTTTCAAATGAACCTTTACGAAATATCAAGAAGTTCTGACTGTATATGTAAACAACTATGTAAAAGTAAAATTATACTATAATTTTCACCTATTTGTCTCTAAATATATACTTATCACATCTCTCTCCCAAATGTAGAGAAGAGAACATTCAGAGAATCTCAAATTGTACAATGGAGCTTGTGCATTATATTTGATCACCAAATCGAAATCGACTAAATTGAACCCTTAGCAGAACCAAAAACAAAGTTGGAAATCAGTATACCGAGCAGTACAAGTTTCCGAATATGCTTCTCTGCCTTTGTTTCTTGCTCAATTCGTCTTTCTATTTTTGCAGTCTGACATTCATGTCAAAAACTAAATTCATTGCCATGATGATATGATTCATAGAAAAGAGGAAACTTGTGTGATATTATAAAATCATTAGGTGAAAAGAAATTATGAATGTATGAAGAAAGATATACCCGTGACTTCTCTTCAATATCAGATTGATGGTTACGTCGCTCCCTACTGCAGAGTGATCCCATATTTTCAGCGTTAAATATCAACTTCGTTCTGCCAATCTCCAAATGTTGCACCTATCCTAATTTGCAAAGCCATAACTCTTTAAAAGCCTATATAATTAAGTTACAATCCTCCAAAATAGGGCTTGACCAAGTCACAATTTACAAGTTCAATCAAAATCTTGTCTTCTTCATTTAAGTAATCGTGCTTGCCAACCTTGCTACACAATATATATGGTCTAAAATTTTATTACCAAGGAAATAATGAGTGATGAGATGCAGTATAATTGTTACAATTCCCATATTCAACAAATCCCGTGAAGAACATATTGCAAAACTCGATGACCAAGCTTCAAAAGCATTCGAACTGCCATAATCTAAATATTCAATCAATCTAGTTAATATACAGATGGAAAGACCAATACTTGATGAAACAGTTTTAGCCCTTACATATTCCTACAAATGGCATTTAGAGTCTACATCCAGTTTCCTAATCACTTCCAAATATATACCACCGTTTTTTCTACAATGTTAGTTTCCCACCATATCAAAGGCAAACTAAAATACCAGTAGTTTTTTAAAAAACTCATTTTAGATAAGAATGTTATATTTTCACAATTCTTGAAAACCTGCAAATACTAGAAAATTGAGCGCCCTCAAGGTTATTTGTCGAATAGTGGGCTGCTGGGCACAATAAAGAGTATAAAAAGACAAAAAAATGGCCAACGCTTTCAAGTCTCAATTTTACTTGCCAAAAAAGAAACGAGTAATTAAATTACGAGCCAATTAATACATATTCTTATCTACCAATTTCATATCCCTGAGTTGAGTCCAATAGAAAATTAATCTGTCCCACTTGCAAGATTAATTTTTCCAAGAAACTTTCACTCTTCATATGAATGCATGTGTATAAATAGATGAATATATATATGTAAGCACAATACATACGAACATGTGCGTATAAAAATCTACAAAGTGTAAATATACTAACCAGAGATGGAAACAGTGATGGAGGGAATGCAGTGTGGATCTGAGTTTCGTGGAGAGAAAGCTGAAGAGGAAAATGGGCACCAAAACTGGGGGGGTCTGACTGACGACATTTTTGACTCGTGGGGAAACAATTTCACATTCCAACGCCGTCTACGCGTGGCGTCAAGAAGTCAGTGGATTTATAATTTCTTTTTGTTTCTCCTTCTTTTGTCCCTTTTCACATTAGTAATGTTATTTATCATCATAACAACAGTGATGATATGATGATTCATTATTATTTATATTTCTTTTTTTCTCTTCTCCTCCTCTCTCGTAATAATTGAATTGCTCAATCTCTTTATTCCGCCGACACCATCGTTCGTCTACCATTATAATAATAAATAACATTATCTTTTTTATATTTCTTCTCGTTAATTAAAAAATAAAAAATATTGAAAATAATATTTTATGAAATAAAAATAAACCCATGTGGCGTATGTTTGGTAGGGTTATTAGATATAGTTAAATAAATAATGCTAGTCATATTTATACCAAATTTAAACTCTATTTGGAGTCTTTAGTCTTTATTTATTCTTGCTTTTGTCCTTTTAACATTTTTTCCATCGTATTGTCATCAGTGGTCTTCCACTATTTAACACATCTTGTTCTCATTATTGGTTTTTTACAAATTTTTTGATAGCGAGTTATAAATAAGGAAAAATATTTAGCCACAATTTTACTTTTATTTTTCTCTTATTTAAAATATGAAGAATAAATAAGTATTTTTACTCTTTTAACGAAATTTTGATGAAAATCGTCATTAGTGAAAAGATGTACTAATTAACGAAAGATTGATGAAAAAAATTTAGTAACAAAAGTATAACAATTAATAAAGGCTATGAACCATTTAATACAATTATAATTTGGCGTGCTATAAAAAAAATATGATATCAATATATTTAACCTAATAGATATTGTAGTCTCCTAAATTACCTACTGTCACACGGTCATAATTAATAAATAAATCATAATTCACAAGCTAATAAAGGTTGACTAAATATTCACAAAGGTTAAACCCCAATCTTGAGGGTCCCCACCGCCCTGCCCCTAGAGCATTGTGGAGGAGGTAAATCGCGGGATGTGCCTCAGCAGGCCAGGGTACAAGAGCTGCCATACTAGTGCCCACAAAGAGTCCAATTCCAAACCTTATAAGAGGCATGAATCGAACCCTCACACTGCAACTGCCAGCTCAGCAGAGACTACCTCACTCTTGTCATTTGCACCACTGAACTATGCCCCAGGGGGCTAATGTTTATATTTGATTAAGGTTAGGTTAATTGAAAACTAGATTGTATACTTATTTCTTGTGAGGTTGATACTTGGACTCACGTCCATTTCATCCCTTATTTACGATACGTACATTTGCATGATATAATAAAATTCGACAACAATATGCATTGTTTGTTTCCTCGACTTACAAGGTGGATTGCCGTTTCAAGGGATTCGAGGGGTAAATCTTCTCAAACACGTGCCATCAAAATATTAGTTTTAGTATTCCAATTACTTAATTATTTTAATTAGATTTATTATATTAATTTTCATAAGTTTAGGGACGGATTATGCAATTTCGGTAACATTAGATTTAGGTCTTTTAAGTTACAGTCTGAACAATGTATTGAATTTGGTTTTTGATTTAAATATTTATATTATATATAAGGTTTGTTTGATGTAGATTTTTTTCAGAATAATTTTTGTATGAGGCGCTTTTTTTTTTTTTTTTTCTTTTTTTTAAAGAATGTAGTTAATAAAAAGTATGACAAATTATAAATCCATGTATAAAATCCTGTTGTTCAAATTGCGTTTCTTAAAAGATGAGTTAAAAGAATTTGTACAAAGCATTGTACAAAGCAGCGGCATAGTTTTTTTTTTTTTTTCTCAATTTTCACCAACTATTCATTATTTTGCGGGATCTCTCAATTCTCGACATAAGTACATGAATCAATAATTCTAGATCGTAATAATTTTTTTTTCCAAAAAATCAACGAATATTTAATTATATATTTCGTCAGCTTTAATTACTCGCTTTTCGTTGCATAATATACACAAACATTAATTTTATTATAAACACAAGAGGGGCGATCTATCATGTNGACTCGTGGGGAAACAATTTCACAATCCAACGCCGTCTACGCGTGGCGTCAAGAAGTCAGTGGATTTATAATTTCTTTTTGTTTCTCCTTCTTTTGTCCCTTTTCACATTAGTAATGCTATTCATCATCACAACAACATTAATGATATGATGATTCATTATTCTTTCGATTTTGCTAGTAATACATCACCATATACATCAGGTTATACACCCCCCTCAGATGAGGGTGAGGCCTACTTGAATAAAAAAATATTCATTATTCTTTCAATTTTTCTTTTTTTCTCTCCTCCTCTCTCTTAATAATTGAATTGCTCAATCTCTTTATTACGCAGACACCGTCGTTCATCTATCGTTATAATAAATAATATTATCTTTTTTATATTTCTTCTCGTTAATTAAAAAATAAACAATATTGAAAACAATATTTTATGAAATAAAAATAAACCCATGTCGCGTATGTTTGGTAGGGTTATTAGATATAGTTAAATAAATAATGCTAGTCATATTTATACCAAATTTAAACTCTATTTAGAGTCTTTAGTCTTTATTTATTCTTGCTTTTGTCCTTTTAACATTTTTTCCATCGTATTGTCATCAGTGGTCTTCCACTAATTAACACATCTTGTTCTCATTATTGGTTTTTGTACAAATTTTTTGATAGCGTGTTATAAATAAGGAAAAATATTTAGCCACAATTTTACTTTTATTTTTCTCTTATTTAAAATATGAAGAATAAATAAGTATTTTTACTCTTTTAACGGAAATTTTGATGAAAATCGTCAGTAGTGAAAAGATGTACTAATTAACGAAAGATTCATGAAAAAAAATTAGTAACAAAAGTATAACAATTAATAAAGGCTATGAACCATTTAATACAATTATAATTTGGGCTATAAAAAAATATGATATCAATATATTTAACCTAATAGATCTTGTAGTCTCCTGAATTACCTACTGTCACACGGTCATAATTAATAAATCAATCATAATTCACAAGCTAATAAAGGTTGACTAAAGATTCACAATCAACCATTGTGAGGAGACACGCAACCATCCAACTAAAAATGTATGCCTTCCTGGGTATTGAACTTCTTCACCGCAACTAGTGAAGCGGCCAAGATTCGAATTCAATGAGAGCCTAATAGGAATTTTTTTCAAACGCAAAGCATAATAATATTTATTCAAACTCAGATTAATTTCGCCTCCAAATCCAGAAATCTTCCTAGCATTCCTGGTGAAAGCTTGAATACTGTGCCACTGGACACAGTTTTCAGAAGCTTCATCCGAGAAAATCAAAACCCTTTATTACAAATTTCAAAGTAAAAGATAAGAATCATGACAATTCACACAAGAAATTTTTTACAACGTTGTTGAACTTCTCTGCATATTCAAGTTGCGGGAGATGTGAGGTGTTCTTTATGACTTCTAATCTGGCCTTTTCCCCTAGTAATCTGCAATAATAAACAAAAACATGCCAATATTATTCACTTATTTTATATACGTGTTTGTGTATTAATTATGTACAAAATGAAATATTTACTTCTTAAGTTCGTAAGCTTTTTCTAATAAAAATATTTTGTCTTGTTCTCCCCATACGACCAACACTTCCTGCAAAAACCATTTCAAATTGATCAAGATTTACCTAGAACAAACGCTCGTGTCACGTGGAGGTACGAATCAAGAAAATAATAGATGTACCTGTGGGAGAGGAGATATGTTTACTGAGTCATCTCGTCCCAAACTGAGTCCTTTCAAGAGTTCCAGCTTCTCCTTCTTATTATCAGAATACCGTTTCTGTGCCCATTTGCAATCATTAATTATGCAGTTCCCATTATTCTTAAAAACAATTCAGAATTTTCTAGTCCTTTCTTTAAAGTAAGATCCTTCACTGAAAAAAAAATAATTCATTATTTATATTCCTGTAGCTATTTTCTTGAATGATTCCAATTGAATGTAGGCCATGAAAATGGTAATTAAACCACATAATTAGACTTTTAGGTCCAGTTGGTGACTGCTATCGTTGGAGTTACTTGGCCACTGACTTAAATTAAAATTAATTGGAAAAACTTGAGTGGAGACTTACCGACCTACGGATCATGTAGCGTTTAAGGTTTTTTATCTCTATTTTATTGACATTTTGATTCGCCAACCTCTCAAGTATGTAATCCTTAGATCTCGGAATAGTTGAGAAAAGGGAAGAAGGTGGGGGTAGCACCGATAGGCGATAGTGGCAGAGAAGGTGACTGGGCGAGAGAAGCCGGGATGAAACCAAGGTCGGTGGGTAGGCCCATAAGTTAACCCCTAGCTATGTTCCACCTAATACTTGAACAATTTTGCTCCAAGTACCGGAGCAAAACTTACGGGGGCTGCCAGGTTACTCACACTAGCGGGCCCCATGTGTTTTAAAAAGAAAAAAAGAAAAAAAATACACCCTCATCCTCTATAGTTAGTGGCCTGACAGTGAACTCATCCATTCCCTTCATGTACATATATCATTGCTCATACTTGAATTGCAATTGTGGATCCTCTGCCATGCTAGAGCCTAAGGCGTTTCATTGGGCAATGAAGTGTAGAGTCCATTGCCACCCAAATCGATGCTAAGCACTAATTGTACATACTACATAGCATTATTCTAAAAGAAAATTTCAGTATCCATTCACACATTTTAGAGAGTTTTTAATAACGTCCACTTTCCTCCCAACAATCAACTAACTCTCAATTCAAGTACAAGTAAACACAGAGCCCAACAATATTTGGCTGCTTCCATTTTCATTTAATGCACAGAGAAAGAAGGTAAAAGTCAGCAACAATGTCCAGCGATTAGGGTTCGTTTTAATGAAATTAGAACTCAAGAACAATGCAACATTTATTTATTTATTTTTTTTTTTTTTTGAGAAGGATTTAAGGAAATATTATCCGTGAGAGAATGCAGTTTTGTATGCAGAATCCGCCGTGATCAATGATGCAAAAAAAAAAAAAGGTGATAAATTTTTGAGTTAAAAATGAAGAATTAATGTAGAAAATCATCAATAATTGGAAAAACTTACGTCAATGAAGTCGTTTAACAAGAAATCAGGCATGTAGGTACGCCGGAAAACAGAAAGTCCCATCAAAGTCCAAAGCTGCCCGGCCGTCGCGGGCAGCATCAACTCCTCAATCTTCTCAACCTTGGCTCTTTTAAGCAACTCATCGTTATCCCTCCGCCGCAAGTTCACCCCAGAACTGGCGATCACCACCTTCTCCACCCTCTCCGGCCACCTCGCTGCCATGTGGTAAGCCACGAAACCGCCATAACTCGTTCCAACAACAGAGTACTTCTGAATCCGTAATTTTTCGAGAAGCTTTGTAACACAAACCGCCTGGAAAACTTCTGATCTATCCGAGGATTTTGTATAAGATTCACCGAAGAATAGTAGATCAGGCACGTAGAGGTCGAATTCGCTTGAGAAAAACACGATTTGTGGACGCCATTGCCAAATGCCATGGGGACCAAATCCTTGAATCAGGATCAATGGAGGTTTAGAATTGGTTGTGGAGGAATTCATGCGGTTGGGACCCCAGAAGTGCATGGAGGTGTCACCGTCAATGCTATTGTTTGAGAAGACAGGCCGGCGGTGGCGAGACAGCGGCGGAGGTAGCTGCCGTACAAGGAGACGAGGCTGAGACAGGAAGGTACCATCGTATTTGTATCTGTACCACGGAGAAGAGGAGAAGAGAAGGAAAATAAGCGAGGGAGGATGACAGAACGCGGAAATAAGAGGGGCGTTTCAGTTTCAGGCTACGTTTAAACGGTTTAAATTAAGTACTCTTGTGGTCACTAAACCTTTCATAAAAGTCTATTTTAGTCACTAAAGTTCAAGTGCAAACTTATCCCCTATTTAATGGCATTATTTTGTAAAAAACAAAAGAGTTTTAATTAGGCCTGGTTGTTTCGAATTAAGATCAGATTTTAATCTAAATTAAATTCAAACAAACAACATTATTCATATCTTCCATGAGTCCCACAACTTTTCAACCACACATTTCAAAAACTCCTATCACAATCTACTAAAAATCTAATTTTAATCACTGCCAAACACCCACTTAGTAATTTTTTTGAAGAATGTATGATTAAAAAATAAGGAAAAATTTTGAATTTACGTGTAAAATATTTTATTATGTAAATATATGATTGAAAATTTGTATGAAAATTAAAAAATTTTGTTTTAAAGGAAGGTAAACATGAGCTTAGATCGACAACTCATTCTAATAAAGTTGCAATGAAAATTCCCTGATATATTTTTCTTCTTTAATTCGTCAAATCGGACATTAAGCTTGATACACCGTATTCACTAGGAATAAGATTGAAATTGATTGTATTACGATTGATTAAAGTATATTATCTAATACGACATTTGGTTTTTGTTACGTTTTTTATATTGCAAGTGTACGATATCATAACAAGAATATAGCGGACTTTTGAATCTGGATTATCGTTCCCACGATAACTATATTTCAAACTTAATCTACTTTTTCCTAACTCCTATTCGATAAAAGACAAGTAAAAAATGGTAATAGTTATAAAAATTGTTTTTTTTTTTTTTTGTGTATTCCAAAACTTAAAACTAATGGAAAGTATAAAAAGATTGCAAACACTGAATTATTGAAAATTCAAATACGTAATGAATATTAGGACAAAACAAGTTCATCTAATAATCACTTTAATTCTTAATTCAAGATTCTAACCTAATGTAGTATTCGGTCGAATACTTCAATTGTATTCAATTTACCCATCTTTAATTCTCATTGAGTTTATTTAACTAATTCAATTACATATCTCTATGCAAATTACTCTTCGTTAAACGAAATATGGTTCTAAGAATTTCGAGTAAATGAGCACAGGGACAGACGCAACACCCAATGAGGGGGCACGATCGCCCGTGTTGGATCCGTCAGAGCCTTCAATTCTACCAGGCACTGCCAGGTCGTTAACTGTTGCAGAGAAGAACAGAGAAGACTGAGAGGAAAGAGACATACTGTTTCAGAATCGAGTCGGCCTTTTTTTTTTTAGTTTTGGCCCATTTGTTTCTGGCTGAGAGTTGAGCCTTTTTTTTTTAAATGGCAGCTAAAAGAAATTCAATTAATC
>CAIGRB010138078.1:55345-70591 GCA_903798255.1 Fraxinus quadrangulata
CTCGCATATGATAATTGCACAATATTGCACTAGATCCACATAAATTCTATTTCAAATGAAAGTCTTCAAAAATCTTTTGAATTCTACAAAAGTCTATAAAAATTTTAAAATGAAAGTCTATAAAAGACTTCCATTAATTCCATACAAATCTCTAAAAATCCATGAAATTCACAGAAGTCATCAATTAAAAAAAGTTCATCAAAATCTTCAAAAGTTTCAATTATTCACCTCCTAAATTTCCAAAATCTTCTTTTGATTCGGACATGAAGAATCTACAGTTTGAGGTTGGTGAGTTTGCGAACTGGGATGTAAATAGAGAATTTGGGCTTCTAAAGTGGATGCATCCAAGAGGTTGCAAGTGAAGTCGTACGCTTCGAAGCATACTTGCAGTCGGGACCAATACACTGTAATTACAAATTTTGGAGCATACTTGCAGTTTGGATCCCCATGCTAGACCGTGAATCGCGGTCATGGTGTATGCAAACTAGACTAGCATCAACTATTTGCAGTCAGTCGGTCGAACATCATGTTCCAACCAGGAATGTGAACTTCGATGAAATTGTGGACGAATTGCATGACATGCAGATGTGGAATCTGCCAATTTGAGATCGACAAGGGCACGACCACAATGACGAGCGAAATCTGCTGAATTGAAAGGTGCACAGCCACAATAAATTATGTGATATCAGTTAGGTGTTTTTGTCTTTTTGGTAATGTTGGAAATTATGTGGGGCACAGATTCTTATCGTCTTCTTTTTGTCCAAATAAAATCAAACATTTGGTCCTTGGTATTTTGCTTCTGTATGTATCCGGTAATTGCTTTTGTATGTATGTGGATGGATGTTGAATGGTCTCAATGAATGGATACTAGAATTTGGCAATTGGCAGCTCTCTTTCACCGCTGTAGTTCATTTGCATTGCAACATAGTTCACTTTGCAGCTTCAGTTCAGTGTAATGTACTGGAACAGGTTCAATTCACTTTGCAATGCAATTTGTAGAAACTAGAAACGAAAAATCAGAAGGAAATTATGGATCTGCAAAGGTAGACCTGGAAACTGCACCAGAAACTTTGGAGTTTTCTCAAACCAACTTTGATCACACGCATTCCGATACAAAGACACATCAAATTCATAAGAGAGGGTGAAACAATAAAGCAAGATGAAACTTTCCAAAAACAAAAGCAAGTCTCCATTGTTCAAACTTGTTAATAAATACATATAGGGGCATACGAATAACACTTTATGATTACAATGAGCTTCGTACACTATCACAATCAACGTTGTTTTAAGCAATAACATAGGCGGTAACATTTTATGGAGTTCCTTCCTTTTGTTTCCCGTTCTTTTTATGTAAAAAAAAAAAAAATCATGTGTAATTTTAGTTTTTTTTTATGTATTAGTCCGACTTGTAATTCGATTCTGATTCTTTTCTTACTTGTGTGCTTCTTGGAGTGATTACAATCGATTTGGGGATGGAACTTGGATAATTGATTTGGAGTTCCAGGTTTCACATTTAGGGTTTGGGTTTTAATTGGGAAAGACATATTTCATTTCCTCATATATCTTAAAGGCATGTTTGGCAATGACGTGGAGTTGATTTGGCATTGTACTTACCACTTGGAAAGAGTTAACTGACCACCTCATTTTCACGTCCGCCACATCAGCATGTTTTGAAATTCCATCGATTTGGTGATTAATGGACACTAACGGAGTAAAGTTGAGGCTAATGGGACAATTTTGAAAGTTTGGGGAATAAGTCGTGATATGTGTAAAGTTCAGTGGCCAAATATTAAACTCTCAAAACACTGCTTTCTGTTCTTATGCACGTATTCCACTAAACGCCCAAACAAAAAGAATAATTGTTCTTGCTTGCTCAATTTTCGAATTTATGTGAATTAATCAGTCACTTCCACAACATTTGAGTTTAGATCAGTTGTTTATATCCAGTATCGTGATCGGCACGGTAATAATGGCGACGGTGCAGGCAGTGCTGGGGAACTTGACGGTAACGGAACGAGGTATTTTAACGGCCATCAACACCGGAGCATCCAGCCTCTCCTTCGTAGGCTCCGGATTCATAGTACTATGCTATTTACTCTTCAAGGAGCTCCGCAAGTTCTCCTTCAAGCTCGTTTTCTTCCTCGCCCTCTCAGTAAGTGTTTGCGCATTTCAATTTTTTTCCAACTATTGAAATTTCAACGTTTTTAATATTGTAAATAATTACTTGATCGACTGGGTAATCATGACAAAGGTTTTATCGTTGCGTCTGAGGGTTAAAATTGGTCTGATACCACGTATGGAATTGTCTCAAATTAAATTAGGTAATGTAGCTCCAAAAAAATAAAAAATGGAAGGTGTTAATTTTGAAATTTGTAACGATTTGAAAAGGTAATTAATTAGGAGAAGTGCATTTGGTTGCACAGAGTTAAGGTCTCCAAACTGGATTCTGTTTCTCAATTTCAATTCTAAAGCCTGGAGTCCTTTATGAATTGAGGCATTTGAAGCCTTCTCTCACTAATAAGGAATACATTGATTTTTGAAATTAACCTTGAAAACTCTTGTATTGGTCCTGGCAGGGCCATACATGTGTTTCGCGCGGCATGAGGCGAATTTCTGAATTTGTGCCTAAATGTAGCAAGTAATCAATTTTAATTTTTTTCATTTATAAGAGTTTTATAGAATTAAAATTTGTTAATTTAAAATCAATAATAAAATAAAAAAAATGAAATATTCAAAATATATTACAATCAAATAACAATGCCAAAATATTTTAAACTATCACTTAAATACAACATGTCCTGCGGTGTTAGAGACAAAAATATTTATCAATTTTGAATAGTTGAGTTGTTCAACCATTACCTTTTCAATAGATAATATGGTCAATCCATTCAATCTTTACTATCACAAAGTTGATTGGAGATAAATCTTAATTAATTTCAAGTAGAAGAAACTTCTTTCTACTGATGCAATTGTAATTGATATGGTATGACTTACTTGTTTAACCTTTAACCGCTTTCCTAAATATTCAATTGCACAACTACAAAATCAAATGAAGATTTTTGTTTCTATTCTACAACATGGTTATAAAATATCTATGAAGGCAAATTTGTGGAAAAAAAGTGTCCAGACAATCTATTAACAGAAAAGGGAAAAAAAAATAATCAGTTATTATCGATGTTTCTAACTTAGCTATAGTGAGAGAAGATTTCATTCCATTACATGTGTATGGTAAATACACTTCGCACTCATAATGAATTCAATATTATCTGCAAAAAGGGTTAAATTTTACACACTTTCTCACTTTGCACAAGGTTCACAGCCTTTAGAGAAAAAATTGTTATTGCAATAACAATAACGATATATTATCTAAGGTCATAAATATTTTTATAATATAATAGTAAAATGAAAAAAATTAAATCACATCATATTTAATTATATATTGCACTCAATTACCCCCATAGAAGGCACAAATTTACATTAATTAATAATAGATTATAGATCAAGAAAAGAAATTCAATCACACACACAAATCAATGATTCGATCAACAAGATATTGAAAAAATATAATTGAATTTAGAGATAAAACTATACAGTAATCAATTAAACATAGAAAATCCATCGGTTAATGCAATTAAAAAAAAATAGGGTTAAATAACGATCAGATCAACAAAGATGTGTGTAACGATGCATAAATATATACTGAGGGAGTGTTACACAATGGAATGAGTATTCCAAATCCAGACACTAATTTTATGATATACGATATCATTGTTGACGAAGCCTTATTGTTTGGAGCATATTTGGAGCAGTCGAATAAGGGTGAACGAGTATAAACGACAATGAGTTTTTAAAATAAAGAAGGAAGCAAAAAAAATTGGGTTAGGAGCTGGGCCTGAGGCGACAGCCTCTTGGGCCTCTCCTCAGGTCCGGCTATGGGTCCTGGTCAACTCATCTTGATGCTGTGGCCTGTTTATAGTTCTTAGTTGCTGTCACATGAAATATTTCTTGATCATCCATAATAGCATCAAACATTTTTCTGCTCGATAGTCAGTTGGACGTATGTGTGATGTTTTTTTGTCTCAATTTTGTGTGACTGTATACATGTTTACCCAAGTGCAGACTAACATCAGTTTCTTTTGGGAATTCCATTCTGATGTTTTTCTACTATTGCAAATTCTCACAGGCATTTTCAGTTTTTCTCGTTTGTTTCTCTTTCGCTATGTTCTTGAAAGACAAACTTCTTTGTTCATTTTTAAGGTATTGCTTTATTTTGGTGCAGGACATGTTTTGCAGCTTCTTCAGCATCATTGGGTATGAATGTACCAGCTAAATATAATCACTTCTAATGTCATTTTTATGCAACAGAAAATTAAATTTCCTATATCTTTATTCTTCTTTTGTGCAGGGATCCATCGAAAGGATTCTTTTGTTATGCTCAGGGTTACACAACACACTTTTTCTGTGTTGCTTCTTTTCTATGGACTACGACAATTGCTTTTACTCTACACAGAACAGTTGTTAGACACAAAACTGACGTAGAGGATCTAGAGCCCATGTTTCATTTGTATGTTTGGGGTATGCTTTTTTACGTGATAGCCAATTAGCTCATTTGAAATGTATAGCTATTTTCTCTTTATGCTTTTGTGTCTCTATTCCTGTTTCCTCTAGGGTTCCTTTTTAGTGCTACGTGTGAAATTCTATGCTTTTATCTTTCTCTATCCCTGATTGGATGTTCAACTCCTCTTGCAGGTACTTCAGTTGTCGTGACAGTTATACGCTCTATTGGCAATGACCATGGGCATATACGTCGTTTAGGCACTTGGTGTTGGGCACAATCAGGACGTACAGGAAAGGCAAGTGTATAAAGTAATTTTATCACCAGTAATCTTTCTTATTTGAAAGTTCTAAAGGCATATGTACAATTTCCTTGTTGCTTTTCTGGAAATCTAGACATTTGCTTAGATCTGTAGTCTATTTGATTTTAAGTTATTGCATGCTGGTAAGTATTAAATAAGGATTATTAGACCTGTTTTCAAGGATGTTAATGCTTTACACTTTATGCAGTCTATTGCAGATTTTGTGCATTCCATGTAAATGATCTTGCATATATCTTGAACAAATATACTTAAATTAATAATGAAGGCTGTAAGTTAACTAATTACACTGATATTTTTCTCCCTTAGGTTGCAATATTATGTATTTTGTGAGAGGGTGATTCCTGTAAGGACTCTAGGTCGTCATGAATCGGGAATTTATTCTTTTGTTTATTATTATAACCTTACAGTTTACAGAAACTCAAATGCAACAAGTTATTTTTCTTTGGGTTTAGTTGAAACAAGATTTACCCTTTTGCCTGAAGTGGCTTGTTTATGAGGAGAAAGATTATGGCCCGAGCTTTGACAGGCTTTTTGACTTTCATTCCTAACTTTGCATTTCACTCAGATGATAGCACCTGAAAGGGTGACAAAGATAATTTTATGATAAAAATCTCTGTTATCTTAACAAGTAGATTTAGAATGTAAATGATATTTTAATAAAGCTCATGTAATAAGATAGGGGAAAAAGATTAATAGATAAAGAATATGTAGTGTGATATTAGTACAAAGTCTTAGTAAGATTGAGATCCATTAGAGCTCGAGTTTTTGACGTTGAATTATTTTTGGGCCTTCGTAATCTCATCTATAACGTCTTTATCTTGTTTTCATTCCTCTGGGCTATTAAATTTGTTGGTAACTTATTTATTCCTGCAGGTGGTTCACTTCGTAACATTTTATGCACCTCTCTGGGGGGCTATTCTTTTCAATGGCATCACCTATTTTCAAGTGATACGCATGTTAAACAATGCCACTCGTGTATGTAACTATCATCTGGCTGTTTCACTTCCTTCTTGTGTTCCTGGAATAGGATTGAGGTGCCTCAAACCCTTTTTTAAATGTTTGATGGATTGAAGCCACATTGATGTGTGATTTGTTGTTCCAGATGTTAGCGGGAATGTCTGAGCGAGCATACCAATCAGATGCACGGCCAGATTCGAAGGTTTTGAGTTCTGTTCTCAATATTTGTATATAACGTCTGAAAATTTAAAAACTTAGGATCAAGATTATGCTTTTTTGAAGAAAATTGATGCTGCAACCTGGTGTCGCGTAGTGGTACATGCCTTTTATTGTGTCATGGCTTAATGTATCACCCCAGTGTTCCTCTTTTGGTGAAGTTTTTTGAATGGGAAAATATTTTTGCACGCATCTTTACTTATCATGTGTCTATCATCCATCTTCTATATGGTTTAGATTGGATTGTGAATCCTTCTTTTGAGTAACGACACATATAATTGTGTTTTTGTCTGTTATAGCATATTGACCTGTTTATGTCTCGCTTTTTGAAGTCTATCTCACCCCTCTTCTGTATGGTTTAGAAATTGTGTGAATCCATCTTTTCAATAACGACATATTTATGATTTTTTGTTGTCTATTATAGCTTTTTGACCTATTTACGAGTTTCTTATGATTTTTTGAAATTATACTCTCTCTGATCTTGCTGCCATTCACTTATGAAACCTAGTCATGTAATGATGTTGAGCACATACATGGATAATTTTCGTTAGCAGATACTTATGTTCATTATTCAAGGTATGTAATGTTCAGGAAATGTCAAATTAAGTTTTACATATAATCACCCTCTCCCTTTACAGGTGCTGAACCGATGGGGTTACTATCCCCTTATTCTTATTGGGTCTTGGTTTTTTGGTACAATCAACCGCATCCATGACTTTATTGAACCGGGTCATAAAATCTTTTGGCTTTCAGTGCTTGATGTTGGAATGGCTGCTCTCATGGTAATTCTTCAATCTCGATAAACTCATGCTTAGAGAAAAGAATTGTAATCTCTACTTATCTCAACTTCATGATTTCCATCAATCTTTTTCAGGGCCTCTTCAACTCAATAGCATATGGCCTGAACTCTTCAGTGCGAAGGGCAATTTATGAAAGATTGGATCTGTAAGTAACAAGCCCGGTTTTGGTTGTCCATTTGTTGGCCACATGTTCATCAATAACGACTGTTAGAACCACTTGGAAAAGCAAAGGACCCCTTGCCCCTCTCTTCCAATTATCACACATGTGAACAAAGTTAGCCCCCGTTTGACAACCATTATTTGGGGAAAAAGTGTTTTGAATAGTTATTTTTAGGAGAACGTGTGATTAAAAAGTATGGAAAAATTTTGGATTTATGTGCAAAATATTTTATTATGTGAATGTGTTTGAAAATGAGTATATAGAAAAAATAGTTTTCAAATAATGGTTGCCAAACTTTCAGTTAGTAACGAGGAGTTTACTTTTGGATGGCACAACTCGACATTTCACTAAATTGAACCGAGTTCTCTTAATTTTGCTCATATTATTGTTAGTATTATTTGCTTGTTAATTACAATCAGTTGGTTTAACAATTTATTTTGTTTCAAAGTTGATGGTTGCTACGTGTTATCCTGCCAGGTTACCAGAAAGCTGCCACAGATGGTTCCCAAAGAGTCTGAAACCTAGAGGCCAACGGCAGGAGAGTGAACTAGTCCGGTTGACAATTGAGGATCAGCGATAGCAGTGAACGTGGAGAGTTCTGTGTTTGCTGATCAAAATTGACAGGAAAACGAAGAGAGGAACACGTTCTAGTTCCTTCTTATCAAGTTGTTTTATTTTTTGCCTCTGCAGAGGAATTCCAATCCATTTCAGTTTATGGATCTGAGAAGGTTTGCTAAAGGGAGCTGTAGAACATTAGTAGTATTCATGGAAGCAATGTAAAGCATGTTAACTTTTGGCTTTGGATTGTGTCTGAAACAGCTGATTATTCTTTCATGATTCAACTCATGCTTAACTGGAAATCAGCTGTTATTCATGTAACTACATTTTCTTTTACTGGCTTTACCTACAGATTCTGTTAAATTTTACAAAATCTTTGCAAAAATGTATTTGTTGATTTGCTGAATAAAACCTTGCGAGCTACCTAACGATTCTTAGAATCTTACCAGGGATTTCCTAGAGTGAATCTTGTGAACAAAATCGAATATTTTCAAATTGTTTCAGTTAAGATGCATAAAAACAGGTAGTGTCTGGTGTCAGACCCAATCTTCTTTGCCAGCCCAATTTCCTCTCTGTTCACCCATAAGAAAACAAAAACTGCCATTCCCAGTAGGTAAAAAGATGAGAATTTCAGTAAAGAATCTTCCATCTCTGAAATAGCTATGAACAAACAATCAAGAAAATAGACCACATCCCAAAGAAGATAGAATTAAGATCCAGTCAAACTAATGCGAAATTAAGTAATATTCATTTCAGTAGACATTACATATGATCAACAGATTCAAGATCGAAAATGAAAAACATTCAAAGATTCAAGAACAAGCACATGAATTGTCCACCACCACCACCACATCTTCATCGCCGCACCTGAAAACCAAGTACCCAATTGCAAGCCCCACCACCACAGCTATAAACACTCCCGCATTAAAAGACATGATCGCCAGCATCAGAAGGTACCCTATCGCAGAGTCAACTCCAAATAAAATCGCTCCGGCAAATCTTGATGCCCATTTGCCACCTCTGCTGGTGAACTTAGAGAAGAGTAAAGGGCTGTTGAGGGCAGCCGACCCATTGGGCGATTTTTGGGTTTTGACAGAAAGAAGCTTGAAGCGGAGGCGGCGATCCTCCATGTACTGGTAGAAAACGGACACGAGGAAGCACGCAAGAAGAGAAAGGAGATAGCTGGTCCATGAATCGGTTTTCCATGAATCAAACAAAATTGTAACCTTTTTGCCCCAGTAGAAGGTCATGTGCATCATCTTCCCAAAACTTTATCAGGAATTCCAAAGAGAATTTTTCAGTTGTTTGGTTTTGCGTTACTTTTTGGCAACTGGCAAGAGGATAAATTAACAACAACACGCAATAGTATTGTACCTTAGCACATTTGGACGGCTGGGATTGGCCGATTACACTTTTATAGCAATTAGTTTGTACTAATATTCTTTTTCGTATGCAGCTACCAATAATGCTATCTAATACCGAGAAAAACCTTAACAAGTCCAAACATCATTGTCAAGAGATTTATTTAATTTGAGATGATTCTATTCAAGAGTGATTCTTTAAAATTATGTTTCAATAAATTCTTCAAAATAAAATTTTAAAATAGAGAGTGAATTTGGCCAACTCTTTATAATTAAATACATTAAAAATATTTCATTTTTCAATGAAGAAAATTAATGTAATAATTTGAAGATAAAATATTGAAAAATAAAAGAAAAACAATAAATATTTTTGGAAGTAATAAAATTCTTGTTTGATCCCCATTATTTTTAAAATACACTTTTATCTCTTTTTTTTTCAACAATACATTCTTCAATCAAATAATATTACACGCAAATTCGAAATCTTTTCTGATTTTTTAACCACACATTTTTATCTATCTACTATTTTAAAATGCATTCTTACAATAAAATGGGGCTCAAATGGAAGTGTTAAACATAAAGAACCAATTGGAGTATTTAAAAAATTTCTCTCTAAATTTATAGATACTCTTTAAATTGCAAAATATGTTTTTCAAAAAGAGAGTCTCTTGAAAATGCACAAAGAGTTTGTTTAAACTCCATATTTTGATAGATTAAATTGTGTAATAGTACTTTTTTTTGGGTGAACATATGATTAAAAATTAGGAATAAGTTGAATTTATATGTAAAATTATTTTATTATGAGAGTGTGATTAAATATGAATTTGAGAAAAAATGAATTTTTAAAGAAAGATTCAAACATGGACTTTGTAAGAAATTTTTAATTAATACTAATATATATTTTTTGGCCAAGGAATCATAATTTTCATTGTATTCTCGACCTTGAAATTATGTTATGTTTGATCTGCAACGAACTTAACATCTTCTCTATGAAGTTCATAAAGTTTCAACACCAACAAGTGCTCGAATTGTGATATATTGTCCATGTAATATATTGAAATTACAACAATGTTACTGACTGAAGTTGTCACCACTTGCAATTACCTTTTCTAATCAAATCGACTCCAATTGTCTTCTACCTTGATGAGAAAGCTTCAAAACTTTTTAGATAAACTTTCTATAAAGCGACGTCCCAATACCCAATTACTAAGGTCTTCCTCTCAATATGTGAACTTGTGTTATTACGGTCGTGTCAAGACAACTTCTCTCATCATTTTCAATGATCATGGACATTGACATCATGCTAAGTTAAGTTTCGTAACATGTTTACCTTAATCTATCAAACATTATATACCATAAATAAATAAATAAAACTATTTCGTTTAACTATTATCAGCCAACGAATATTAGGGATGAAAGAAAGTAAATATAAAATTTATAATAGACATTTGGTTGATTTCAAGTGAAACGCCATTTCCCATGTCACAAGTACGTTTGCACATTCAATTATTAGCTCTTATTTACAACACATAAAATTGACGCAGGGGGCCAAAAGGAAAAAACATTAAAACCCTCTAATTTCTAATAAAGATATCATCTTTTTGTGTGGATATACGGTTTCTTTCAACGTGGAGCTCCACAGAGGTATCTTTGTGGTACCCAGATCTTATTTTAATACTTTTCTCGTCTTTAACTTTAACTTTAACTTTAACTTGAAGTTGAACTTTAATTTAATTAGGTCAATTTTTAAGATATCTTGTGAGTTTATTTTCATTCTTGTTTGGGTTTTGCGGCTAATTTTAGAGAATTTCACAAGGATAATTTTGGGTTACTGTAAATGTATAATTCCTTATACTGGGGGTTTAGCTTGAGCAAATTTTCGGTACTAATTAGAATTAATGTTTCTGTTCTGTTGAATAAATGATAATCATTGAAATTGTTGGTGGTAGATTTGTCATTACATTTTGTTTAAAATTGTGGGTTTCTTTTACTGTAAAGATTTTGCTACTTCTACATAAAAAAATTGTATATAATGAATTACACAATATGACGTGGAGGAAAAAGATTGGATAAAAATTTGATTGTGTTTTAAACCGATAAATGCCACGTAGCATTATGTAATACATCATGTAAATATTAATGTACATATAGCATCATCCCTATTGTAAATTGTGGTAGTCTTATTTTGCTTTTGTTCTGTATTCAATGCGCATTGTGATAGTAGTGGTTGTTAATTATGCATAATTTGCTGCTTCAAGTACTTGATTTCTTAGTGTATCTCCAATGCAACAATGTGCATTGTTGTACATGTAGCAAGGAAAATGGGGCTGGAGAGCATATCTCCGATGGGGCTGTGGGGCCATGAACAAGAGAGGATGTAGAGAAGAGTAAAGAGAGTATAAAAAATTAAACTGACACATTGCTACACCTCCTCCACCCTTTTCCTAGCCACACAAGCATTTCAGGGTGATGTGGCACACTAAAGTTGGTGCAATCCACAGCCACATTGGAGATGCTCTTAACTACCAAAGAAGAAATTGTAACTTCTTAGCAACTTCTCTTACAGTCTCAATTCTCAAACTAAATTATGCTGGATGTTGCAATTTAGAGCAATATGGTTGTGTGGATTCTAGTAGTTTTTACTGTAATCTGAAATTGTGTTCCTTATCAATTGAAATATAATACAATGTTAATGGCACACACGTTAAAACCTCATCTGTGTATTATGTAGTGTGATTATATACTAAGTACTTTAAGATCATCAAATTTGCAAATTAATGAGTTTTTGTGTTTTAACATCTTAATCTAGACTAGTTCTGCAGAAGGTTGAAAATTTCAATTTGGATAACTTGGCATCTTGATTAGCCTTCGGGATTTCTGACTTTGGAAGTATTCATTTCTCTACAGGGTTTGGTTGATGCCCACCCAATATCACGACTTCTATTGTTTATGCTAAAGATTTTATTCTGTGTATAGACCCATTTTCCTTTACCCATCTGAAAACTTGCAGAAGAAAAAATAATGAGCTTGTTTGGAAAGGGGTATTCAACTGCTGAAAATAATCTGAGTACTGCAAAAGCAACAAGTTTGAATCCGAATGCAGCAGAATTTGTTCCTTTTGCTCTCAGGTCTGCTGCAGGCATAAGCAGTACAGATGCATTGTCAAAGTTTTCTACCTCTACCACTGCAACACCGGGAAAAGCTGTCTTACATAAATCCAAGTGTTCTGTTTCAAATAACTCAGATGAAGAGGCCCACCTATACTGGCACCACCGGCTCCCTGATGACATTACTCCCGACTTTAAATTTATGGGAGGTGATACTCAATGTGCCGACAGCCTATCCTTTTTAGGCTTATCCTTAACCGATGCTAGTGAAAGCTTGAGAGACTCAACAGGCAGTGACTTTATGTTGAAGGAATGGCAGGAATTTTGTCCTCAATCTGTTAATGGTAACAGCCATGCTGTAAAGGTGAGGCATCCTGTATCATCGTACAGGAAATATCCATCACCTACAGGTTTGCAGCATTCATTTACCGAACCTCGGAAAAAGAAAATTATCAGCAATGACGAGTTCCTTGCCAGTATTAGAATGGGGCCTCCTAATGGTGGAAATTTGAGACACAGTTTCCTGGCGGACATGCCAAATGAGCAGTTGTTAATGGACATTACAGAAGCAAAGTCTCTTGACTTTCTGGCTTCACAATTCCCTGGTTTAACTGCTGAAAGCCTTGCTGAGGTATATTTTGCCAATAGTGGCAATTTGAACCTTACAATCAAGTTTCTTACTCGGCTTGAGGTAGCCTCTATATCCTCAGCTTCGAACTGTTAGGGTAGCTTTTGATCTTTTATAGATGTAAAGTTTGGTTACAACATCGGAAAATTCTAAAATGAGGTTGACCTATATTATTGCACTAATGTTAATGTCACCCAATATTCAACTAGTTTCTTCTTTCTAGTTGTCCTATTTATGTTCTAACTTCCAACGGTAAGTCTTATTTGTCTATTCTACTCTGATATTATTGATGGAACTACAAGATTTCTATTGATGGGTTGTAATTAGATCAGTTTTTATCTTAGGAAAGCCATATCTTTGATAGATTTCTGATATTATCTTTTGGACTTATGTTCGACTTCCGGAACCTTTGAATATGTTGAAGTTGGCTGTTGGCAACAATTTATTTGGTTTGCTTGTACGGTTTCCAAACTCGTCCATCTTAACTCTGTTGGTCTCTTCTTTTCTCCTCTAACGTTGAATGTACCTTAATTACACAACTTATTGTACTGTAATGTGCTGTTTGTGGGATAGATTCATTTCTAAAAGATATGTTTTTATCTTTTCGTTATTGGTATTGACAAATCTTAATTGGATACATTTTATAAGTGCACATTAATTTTTATACCTTACTCTCTGGCAGAATTACCGACTTTTTAAGAGTTTAAGCTCTTCCATTTGTAATTAGTTTCCCAGATCTGTAATCAGATATCTGACTTCAATTCTTAGACATAACTGATCTCCTATGTAACTCTCATGGTCAATCTACTTGTGAACGCAGCTTCAGGTCTATGGAGGCTTGAAGCAGAATCAGAATTTGAAGGCCTTATCAGTGCCAAGTCTTACTGCATTTGATTTACCTGCAATTTCTTTGACAGACAGTCAAAATAGCCTTCCAAAATTTTCCCGCGATGACCTACAGCAAAACACTAGTCCCTACAGGATATCAGAAAAACAAAGGACCGGCTTGTTCAGGTCCAGTTCTTCCATTCCCTCTGGAGCCGATGCAGATTTTGCTTTAGCATTCAGGAAAATGACATCTCAAGATTCTCTCATCGGGAAGTATGTTCTGAATGGCTCTTCAGGCTCAAGCATTGGATCAGGTAGAAGTTCACAAGTCCCAGGAGGCTCTTACAATAGTGGCCAGGGTAAGGGGGTTTATGTTGATAACTTGCAAAATCGGGGATCAGCTCGCACAACTCCTGTCTGGCTTGAAACTGGAGAGGCAGTCGGTAATATTTTCGAGGCAATAAATTTAACTTGCTCTGTGAAACTTTGATTGGGGGACAGATGCTTTCTGCATGTGTATATGCTTTTAACTTTGTTGAGATTGCAGCAAATACGTATTCAGAAATGCGGGAGGAAGCTCGTGATCGTGCATGCTTGCATAACTCATACTTTGAGCAGGTATGACCTATTAGTATTTATTAAAGGGAAAAAGTAAAAGAAACGAAAACTAAAGTTCAAGTCTAACAACATCTTTTGGATCTTACAACTTGAAAAAACTTAAATTGGGAAAAGGAGTTGTAAGGTCATATACTTCCTTCTGGCTCCTGTAAAGAACTGTTTCCACTTCCATGCTGTAAATACTAAGTGGAATATTCATTGGTCTTAAATGACATTGCAGTGAGCTGGGCTTGTCATACATCCACCCTGTTAGATATATTTTATGTGGAGAGAGGATGGATTGAACCTAGTTATTTGTTCAAAAGCTCTCTCTCTCTCTCACTCTCACTCTCACACACACACACACGTGCGCGCGCATGATCACATTCGTGTATACACTTGGGTAAATTGGCTTGCAGAAATTACATTTTACTATGTACATTTTCATGAACTGCAACATTCTGATTGTATATTTGATCTAAATCCTCTGAATTACTCTTTGAGAGATTAGGCAAGTCAGGCATACCTTATTGGTAACAAGGCTTTGGCAAAGGAGTTGAGCGTCAAAGGACAGTTGCATAACATGCAGAGGAAGGCAGCTTATGGGAAGGCTCAGGAATCAATTTATAATCAGAGGTTTGCGGACCCATGCTTGTTCGAAATTTTTTTTATTAAATGTGAACAATGTTGCTTTGACGACATTTTTGGGCTATCCTGAATTAACTCTTCCTATTGTCATCCACCCACCCACACTTCTAGAGAGAGTGATGATTAATAATGTAACCTTTGTCTAGACACTTTCTTGGCTATCATCATTCTTATTTACATTTTAGTGGCCTTCGGAATTGTTTGCAGTCCTCTGTGTTAGACGTCTCATCATGCATGTTCAATTATTCTCCAGGAATCCGGAGGCGCAGGGCAATGGGAGAGAGAGAATGATTGACCTGCATGGTCTACATGGCAGCGAAGCTATTCGTTTCCTCGAACATGAGTTGGCTGTAATGAGAATTGCGGCTAGGTCGGAAGATCAATGCTTGCCGGTTTATATATGTGTTGGGACAGACCACCACACCAGGGGTCCATATACTCCTGTTGGACTCCCAACTGCCATTCAGCGCTACCTGCTAAACGAGGAGGGCCTCGAATTCTCTGAACCA
>CAIGRB010138091.1:27138-42082 GCA_903798255.1 Fraxinus quadrangulata
GTTCCCACACTTGATTTTAAATTCCAGTATTCTTACTTTCAAGTAGCCAACTTCTAGCATTAATTTTTCATTCATCCGGAAATGATTTCGTGAAATTAAATATATCACGAACATCTACTCGCGGAGTAGAACGCGTTTGACCCGCACAAAACGGATACCGGGTCCCACCCAAATTATTAGTCAAACTTGAGCCATTTCCAACAATCCACAGGTGTAAAATAAATAAAACTGGCTCTAAGTGATCAGAAACAAGCCATAGATCTGTTCAAAAAAATTGGAATGTGATTATAAGCTTACCGATAAGCATTTTTGGTTGTGCTTAAACACAACTTTTTTTAGCAGCTTTTCTTAATAGTACATTCTGTTTTTAAGCGCGGCTAAACAATACCATGTGATATAAACTCGTCTATTTTAATTCATAAAATTTATCCAGTTCATACTTGGTTGCAAGTGATGATCAATTGTTAATAGAAGATAAATCCTCCAAATTTACATTAACACGCATGGATGAGCACAATATATCATTGGTAAACAAAATCATCTCATTATCCAGACTTTAGTGCAATTTCATGATAAAATAAGCACCTAATGAAATTGAATATGTCAAAACCATTCCTCTTCTAGGGTCTGAAATGTCAAATACTTTCACTTGACTCTTTCATACTGGCTCGTGCACGTGCCTGAAGCAAGAAGTCTTTTCATTCACTACAACAAAGTTTATTTTGTACAGCATGCATTGTATGCCGTAAATAACTCTTTACGGCATACAGCAAAACAATGCCGTAAAAAGTAATTTACTTTTTACAGCGTGCAAAGTACCCCGTCTAGAGAACGTCGTAAATTAGTATTACGGTGTTCAATTGTACGCCGTAAAAAGTAAAACGCTTTTTACAGCATGCTAAAATGTAAGCTATATATTGAATGCCTTTTACGACGTTCAGTGAATGCATGCCGTAAATGTTTTGGAATTTACGACATGAATATGAAGAGGTCAATTGTAACCTCAACCTCTACACTACGTTCAATTGTGATTAAGGTGATTTGCTTAACCATATATGGGGAACTGAAGAGGTCAATCACAGGCTTGTGAACACGAAGCTCAAACCTATTCCATGTATTGGTTCCTTCACCACAAGGGGATTTCCGTGTGGTGATATGAAGAACCTTGGCCGGCTTCATCGCTACGTACGCCATCATTTTCCTTCTCTTTTTTTTCTCAAAACACTAGAAATTCGGCGGAGGCAAGAACTAAAACCATGGCGGTAATTGAATTGACATCCCCGTGTAACCCGATAATTGAATTAATAACAACCCAATAAATGAATTTATGTCATCCCAATAAACCCAATTTGCATCGCAAAATTTCCCTGCAAATTGAAAGCAACCCAACAAACAAAACTCAATAAACTATACCTGGATCTTGAAGAAGCTAGTTTATCTATAACATATTGAAATCTTTGGAATTGCTGTTAAGCAAAATTGCAACAAATCGAGTTTTTTAAACTCGTTGGGTGAGATCTTTTTAAACTGTTGTAAAATTCATCTTTCAAAGTTTTAGGGTTTCTTGATTTTCCCTTGATCTGTCATACACTACAAACTCCATTGAGATTAATCTTTATCCAAAGGCTCCTATGAGGCATTGGGAATCTGAGATAAATCAAGTACGGGTGTGTACTTGAAGGATCTTGTCGAAGGATTCTTTGAAACATAGTTCTGTGATCTCTGTTATTGTGTTCTCTTTTGAGTCTTGATCTATATACTTTCTGCAAGTGCTTGAAATTTGAAAAATCTTGTTTTATTAAGTGTATTACTGTGTTTTTTGAATATCATCAATCTATACTCTTGCTATTCTTTGCATATTTGTGAAAGTTGTCTTTTATCTATGAATCATACTTGACTTTAACATGACTTCTGCTAAGTTTGAAGTTAGTCAATTTGATGGAAAAATTGATTTCAATTCGTGGAGTCAAAAAAATGAAGGCTATTTAAATGCAAATGAGATGTGTTAGGGCTTCAGATGATAGTTGGCATGTTGATTTACTTCCTGCAAAGAAAATTGAACTTGAAGAAGTTGTATTGTGTATTGTTTTCTTGTACTTATCTAAATGTGATAAGAAGTATTGGTGAAACTAAAACTGCTTTTGAATTATGGAGCAAATTGTATGCGAAATATGTGACAAAAACTACTCCAAATAAGTGTTTCTTATTGAAACAATTCTTTTCTTTCAAAATGGATCCCTCAATTGATTTGGATGAAAACTTAAACATATTACAAAACATACACAAGACTTGGCCAACTGTCATAAAAAACTTTCAAAAGATCATATGGCTGTAGTATTATTAAACTCCATTAGTGACATATACAAAGATATCAAAGTATCAAAGTTGCTCTAGAGTATGGTAGGGAAGAACTCACTATTGATGTGATAATAAATTTTTTTATGAAATAAGACTCTAGAGATGAAAGCTGATTCCAGTAATAGTCAAATTGGAGAAAATTTGTTAGTAAAAGGGAAAGGTTTTGGTAAATCAAATTATCATTCCAAGTCTTTTATTGAGAATAAAAACAAATTGAGTGTTATTATTGTGGGAAGTTGAGTCATTTTGCTAAACATTGTTTTAAAAAGAAAAATGATTAAAAAAGAAAGGAAATTTGATTATGGGAGTAATGCGTTAGTATTTAATAAAGACAAGCCTGATACTGGTTTGGTCCTTGTTAATATGGAAAAATAACTATGTGACGAATGGATTCTTGACTCAGGTTGTTCTTTCCATATATGCCCAAATAAAAACTATTTTCTTGAGTTTAAAAAGACAGTTAGGGAGCAAGTCATAATGGAAAATAACTTCACTTGTAAAGTCAGAGGAATAGGTACCATAAAATTGTTATTGGAAAATTGTAATGTTCTATTTCTAAAAGGAACTAGATATGTTCCAGACTTGATAACGAACTTGGTGTCCTTAAATATCTTAGACGATATGGAGTTTAACATAAATTTGGGTCAAGGAAATATTAAAATTCTTAAGGGCAATGATTTAATCATTAGCACCCCTAAGAGACATGGTCTCTATTTTTTGAAAGCTAAACCATTACTTGGCTTAACTGGTTATGCTGTATCTGAAAAATTTACACTTGCAAAGTTATGACATAATAGACTTGGCCACATTGGCAAAAATGGTTAAAATTCTTTACAATCAAAACGAGTTCTTGGAAAATTAAATATTGGTGATTTTGGTTCTTGTGAACATTGTATTAGAGGAAAACAAGTCAAACTACATTTTCCAACTGGAATTCATAAATCCAAACAAATATTAGAGTATTTACATGATGATTTATGGGGTCTTGTTGTTGTGTGTACTCTTCTATCTTTAGATATTTTTTGTTGATCATTGATAATTTTTTTTAGAAATATTTAGATATTCTTATTAAAACATAAAGATGAAACATTCTCTGTTTTTAAGGATTGAGAAAAACAAATTGAAAATTAAACTGATCACAAGATAAAGTTTTTTAGGACTGAAAATGATTTGAAATTTTGTAATCATGAATTCAACCATTTTTGTAAAGCATATGGTATTTTTAGGTATAAAACTGTCACCTATACTCATCAACAAAATGAAATAGATGAAAGAATGAATATGACTCTATTGAACAAAGTTAGGTACATGCTTTTGAGTTCTAGTTTGCCTAAATGGTTTTGGGGTAAAGCTGTTAAAACTGTTGCATATCTTGTTAATAGAAGTCCTACTAAAGCTTTAGATTCTGAAGTTCTTGAATCTGTTTGGTCTGTAGGTTCTGTGAATTATTCTCATTTGAAAGTATTTGGTTGTGCTACATATGTCATCAAAATATTGAAAAATTGAAACATAGATCACTAAAATTTGTTTTCTTGAGTTATGATGAACATGTTAAAGGCTACGGATTATGAGTTAAATGTGAAAAGGAGTATAGAGTCATTGTTAGAAAATATGTTGCGTTCAATGAATCTATAATGCCATATCTAGTAAGAAAAGAAAATATTTTGATTGATAAAGATGTTCATATTGAGGTAGAGGATCCTCAAATTGAACAACAGACTTCTGTACCTGTAGTAAATGAATCTAGTTTTGAACCTGAAATTGAAAATGGTCAAGAAATTGACCAATCTGATTCTACTTCTCTCCCTTATGATGAGTACCAACTCACAAGAGATAGAGAAAGAAGGCAGATCAGACCTTCTACTAGATTTGACAGTGATGATTTTGTTTCATTTTTCACTTATCAAGAACAATTTGAAAATAAGCCAAACTCTTTTAATGATGCCATTAAGTGTAAACAAAGTAAAAATTGAATAACATGTATGAAAGATGAAATGTATTCACTTTTGAAAAACAAAACTTGGAAACTTGTTAAAAGACCTAAAGGGCAAAAATTAATTGACTGTAAGTGGATCTATAAAATAAAACAGGGGGAAGGAGATGATAAAAACATTAGATATAAAGCTAGACTAGTTGCTAAAGGCTTTACTCAAAAAGAAATGATTGATTACACTGAAATTTTTTCTCCTGTTGTGATATATACCATTGTTGGATGTTTGCTTGCTCGTGTTGCTCAATTTAAATAAGAACTTGATCAATTGGATGTTAAAACTACTTTCTTGTATGGTGATTTAGAAGAAATTATTTACATGAAGCAGCATGTTGGTTTTGAAATTGGAGATCCTGAAAATACTGTTTGTCTATTAAAAATATCCTTATATGGTTTAAAACAAGTTCATAGACAATGGTATAAGAGATTTGATACATTTGTTTTGAAACTTGGTTTTAAACGAAGCCTGTATGATACCTGTTTTGTAAAGGTGATGGAGGTATAAATTCTATGTATCTAGTTCTCTATGTTGATGATATGTTGCTTGCCAGTTGTGATAAATCTGAAATTGATTATATTAAATTGGAATTGAAGTCTTAATTTGAAATGAAAGATCTTAGTTATGCTAAAAAGATATTAGGCATGCAGATTTGGAGAAATAAAAAGAAAGACTTGTTATTTTTTAATCAAAATGATTATGTGATTAAAATTTTGAAAAAATTTAACATGCAAGACTGTAAACATGTGACATTGCCTCTTGCTAATCATTTTAAGCTATATCCTGATTTTTTTTCCTAAATCTGATAAAGAATATGCTAGAATGTCTAAATTTCCTTATGCAAATGTTATTGGTTCTGTTATGTACTTGATGATATGTACCAGACCTCGTCTAGCATTTAGTATTAGAACTTTGAACAGATTTATGAGTAACCCTAGAGAAGAACATTGGAATGCCTTAAGATGATTATTTAGATATCTTAAAGGCGCAACTAATTTAGGTTTAATGTTTAAATCAAGTAAAAATGATGATACTTTAGAGCAATATACTGATTTTGTTGGAGAGAGAAATAATATGAGATCAACTTCATCCTTATTTTATACCTTATGTGGTACAACTATTAGTTGAAAATCACAACTTCAAAAAGTTGTTGCTCTATCTTCAACAGAAGCAGAATACATTGCTGCTACTGATTGCTGTAAAAGAGAGTGGTTAAATGCGTTACTGTCTGAACTTGGTTTTGTTGATAATCATGCTATGTTGCTATTTGATAATCAAAGTACAATCCATTTGAACAAAAATCATATATTTCATGATAGAACAAAGCATAAATGTTAAATATCATTTTATAAGAAATATTATTTCAAAAGGAATTCTTAGAATTGGAAAAATTTCAACTCAACTTAATCCATTTGATATGGGTACAAAGGTGATTCTTTTGAATAAGTTTGTAAAACGTTTATCTGTTGATTCTTTGTAATATTTGTACAGGTACTTAGAGCAAATGACAATGGTTAAGATTATATTTTGGACTACACTGTATTTCAAATTCTGGTAGCAAGGTGGAGAATGTGGGATTCGAACCATGTTCGAATGGTGCTCCTGTAATTTGAAGTTCGTGTTTCTGGGTGTTGCAACTTTGTTAAAATCACACTTTTAATTGGATGGCGACACGTGTAATATTTTGCATTTGGATACTTCTACTATATGACTTTTCATTTTGGATTTGCTTGGACGAGGGTTTTCATTATCTTCTCTATGTGGTTACGCTGTTTTTTAAAAGAAACTCTCTGATTTGTTCTCTCTGTTGTTTTCTTCTCAAATCACTGATTTGAGAAGGTTTGATCTGTGATAGTTAGTCTCTGTAAAGTGATATTCTGAGTGAATATTCATGTGAAAGTGTTTTTTCTTTCAGGTTGTTGTTCTTGAGGTTTCGAGGAGATTCTTGTGTGAATTTTGTGGATCAACTGTTGTTTTTGAGAGATAAATGTTTAGTTTCTGTACTTAGTGTTTTGGCTGAATATTTTTGTAACATTTGTTGCCATTTTGGGCTATATAATGAAATCGAGCATATATCCAAACTATTGGATGCACAACGAGGGATGTAGGCGTTAGAAGTGGTCGTCGAACCTCCGGGATTTAGGCCGAAATAAATCGATTGTGTTTTCTTTATTTTCTGCACTTCACTTTTCTGAGAAGATCTTCATATCTCCGTTTCTCGATTTAATATTTCGTGTTCTTGACCTTACAGTTTGAGATCATCAACTATGATTCCTCATGTTAACAAAACCGAATAGATTGTCCTCTGATGGACATTTGAAGATGATCATCCTTTATTTATTTTTAATTTTTTTTTTCCAAGGGAAAGTGGAGGGAATGGGAAATACAATCCTTGTACCCTTGACCTTGATTGTGTAAACAACAATCCTTGATCAACCAAGACAAGGTGAATTAGTATGGAGAAGATCATCTTGACTAAACCGTGACACCATCTTAGAAGAGATATAGTGGATTTAACTAGATGAATTAAGTCAAGGGCTACCATGCAACAAACGCAAGCATGTTTTTATATTCTCCCAAGACATGAAAGGTCACTTTTAAAAACTTCCAATGATCACAACTAATGACTTAGATATTCAAATTTCGTCCAACTAATCATAAGAAGTTGCGACCTTCCCACCTTGGTTCGCTACCCGAGTAAATCAAATGCGGTCATAACTTATACGCACTTGGATCGAATATTTGAGAAACGATTCTCCCTCCTATGGACCTCCATTTACGACATACGAACGGAACCCCTAAAAAGGTGCCTGAGCGCACCAAGACTTTTTCTCCATAAGATATCTGTTTTCCAACATAAATATTGCCTTCCAGTTGTCGTAGGAATTCGAACGCCCGATACTTCGTAAAAAACATTCCTGCTTCACTTCTGCGCCATGTGGGGGTAGGGGGGGGTGTATTTCTTGAGAATTGAAGTACTCTCATTTTTAGCATCAACAGTTAACAGTTGGAATCATATTTTCACTATACACAAACTATTCCTCTTCGAACACATTGTACGGACAATTTATGGAAAAACTATCTTAATTTTTTATTTTGTTATTAACATTAAAACAACCTCAAGCACAATAATTGATAATAATTTAACAAATATAATGCGCCCAACGTCAAAGCAATTTATATATGTCATGTATATTACTCAATGGCCAAGTTTCGCCTGCCTTACGTTTCACATAATTTTCCAGAATATAGAACTTCACAAACGGAAATCGATCCAAAACCCAAGGCAGAAAGTATCCATTAAATTCATAAGGCTTTCTCATCACATCTTAAAGAATTCATATTAGGATCTACTGCACACTAAACTTGCCTTTGAAATAAACATATTATCTTCCTTGTTTGTCCTTTAAAAAAGGAAGACAATTTCTTGGTTCAAATCACCTTTTCCAACACCCCCACCACTACCATTAATTCATAAAATAGCAAAACTAACACATTAAAAAAAATGAAAATAAAAATAAAAATACATCTGGGAAATGACAAAAAACAAGTTCCTTTAATTAAACATGATTTATGGTTGATATCTTCAACTGCAGATTCTTAGAATAAACAGCTAATGAGTTCTATTGGTTACGTTTTCTGGTCGATTTGTGCCCAAGAAATTAAAAGAAAAGGGATTTACACGATTATATTTTTGGGAGCAATTACCAATTAATTAGTATTTGAAGGGCTAAAGGAAGAGAAATGGAAGTATTAAAGATAATGTAATTGGTATTTTCTCACACACTACTAAATACGTACAGAAATAACACTGAATTTTCTCTTCCGCTAATCCTGATTAGTAATCGCTTCAATATTAGAACCCCAATTAGGAATCATATACGGGGACTGAGCTGATTATAGTAATTCAAGGCAAAAACCTGTTGATGAGATCTTCTCTTTGCCTGTAGCTTGGCTCAGACTCAGCTCCCATGCGAGTGGCAGCGGCGGAGGAGGGGGAAGAGCAGGCCTCTCGAAAGCTACCGCACTTCTGACACCGAGTAACAACCAAAATCTGGCGGCAAGAGGGGCAGGAGGAGTGAGATCCAAGCCACGTGTCAATGCAAGCAACGTGGAAGCCATGGCCGCACTGAGGAAGCACTCGGACTTCGTCCCCAGTGGCGAACTCCGACAAGCAAATTGCGCAGTCGGATAACTTTCCGATCTTGTCGTCGTTGGCAGCGTAGGTCACCTTCGGGAGCGATTTTAGGACCTTCTTCTTCAGGCCCTTGTTGGCTGCAGCCTGAGATGACGGCGGAACAGCCGCGTTTCTACCGGAAATGCGGCGGATCCAAGCGCAGCGGGCGACTGCGACAAGGCCCAGAACGCAGATTAGCGCGCAGAGAAGTGCCGCTAGTATCACTATAAAATCTGAGTCAAGTTGTTGGTTTTCTACTGGAGGTGGCTCCTTCCCTGGCGGTGGCTGTGACGGCTTGGGCAACAGTGGCGGATTTACGCCGCCAAGGAAACGTGACCGGAGAGTCATTTTGAAGAGAGAGAGAGAGAGAGAAATGAATTGGTTTTTGCGCTGTTTATTTTAGTACAGTTCCGCTAAATTTAAGCTGTGAAATCTAAGTGTACTGAATCTTTAGTTTAGTTTTATACTTAAATTAATATTTAATACTGAATAACTCTTTAACTGACTATATCAAATTTTGATACTTACAAATTATAATAAACTTGGGGGTGATTTGACCATTTCTAAAAGCACATATTTCAAATGTAATATATTTACTCCTGACATAATTGAAAAGGATTAATAGCGAAAAACCTCGTAAAATCGTTTTCATTTGTGATATATCTATATTTATTGAAAATCGTAGAAAAATCTCATGTTTCAAATATTTTGTGCAAAAATTTTACATACCATCAAAATTCGTCAAATTTGCCGTTAAAACAGTAAATTAAAAAGAAATAATTATAATTTCAATATCTAAACTTTTTATTTTTTTTACAAATTAAATTCATTTTTTTATTATGTGTTATTTACGTTCTCAAATCTTTGAAACCTTATTTTCCACCTCCACGGCACTCTACTTCATCTCTTTCCCAAAACTAAAATACATAAATTAAGATTTCTCCTTGTGGGTCATTGAATGAATTCTTCAGTTCTTGCAAACACTTTACATCATCTTCCTTAAAAACCCAATTAGAACATAGTACAATTGTCTCCCGAATCATCCATTTACTCCAACCGCACTCTTTGTAATTGTATCTCTTTATATTTATACACTCACGTACACACTCTGAAGGAATTACTACTTTTGCCTTTCTGTCACTTAAAATGGCTTTCAGATCCTCAGTATGTATTTTCAATCCTTCTTACTTTGTGTATTAATATTTGTATTGTTCTTAAATCTTATTCTCTTTTTCTGAAAGAATATTCTCCCATTGTTGATTTGCTCAACTCTCCAAGCATCAAATCAAAGTAATTAATAAGTAAATTCATATTGAGAAGCCATCTTTTTTCTTAATTATTCGATTTACTGAATGATTTTTACATTTTTTTGGTGGGTTGGGTTCAGGCGGCGAAGGGGGATTTTGTGCGTGGCAATGGGTATGATAGCAATTTCAACGTAGGGAGGACAAAAAAATCCTACAAACCTGATACTCACGGACCCCCCCTCCCCCCTCCCTTTCCCGAACAGGATGGAAATAATCCGCTTAATCGAGTATTCGACAGACAGGAAATTTTTCCCCGAAGCGGGGACGGGTAACGGGTGTCCCGTCCAGCTCCGTTTAAATTTTTTTATTATTTTATTATTTTTTTGTTTTAAATTCAATACTTTAAATAGAAAATTTCAGAAAATTTCATTAATCATAATAGAAAATAGCAACTAAAATTATTTATCTAATTCTTATGAATGAGAACAATAAAAATAAATTTTCAAAAAAATTTCAAAAAAAATTTAAATGGGGTAGTAAACATGGCAAGGGCTCTGCCCTGCCTTAAACGGGTAATAGCTCTGCCCCGTTTCGTTGTCATCCCTATGTTAGCGGGTTTTGAATTATACACAGCACTGCACCAACTAGCAAGGGCTCCAAATGTATTTGTGAAGAAGTCGAAGGAGACTATACCGGGGATGGTAGAGTCGGAGCACGTGATGGACCGAAACTTTTGAGGCGGTTTTGAGAGGGAATTTGAGGTTTCCAACAAGGATTTTTCGGTCCATTTCGTCGGAGGCAAGGATCTGCTAAGGAAGATGATTTGCCTAGATTTTTGGGGGAAAAGATGAAGTGAAGTCGGGTGAGGTGGGATGGAGAATAAGATTTTAAAGATTGGGGATTATAGATGGTACATGTAAAAAAATTGGACTTAATTTGTAAAAAAAATAAAAAAAATTGGATACTGATATTGCAATTATTCATTTTTAATTTTGATATTTTTTTTACCGTTTTCAATGGAAAATCTAACGGATCTTGATAATACGGGGACTTTCGCACAAAAAAATTTTAAATAAGAGGATTTTTTGCGATTTTTAATGTCTTTTCCCATTGCGTAATTCTACCGCTATCTACTTCAAGATAAGATCAATTTCGAATATAGAAATCTACCTTTTCATTTATCTTCTCTTTTTTCTTCACTCGAAAGAGTGAAATTCTAAATCACAATAATTTTCATCATTTTACCAATTACTATATTAAGGTATACGATAGATTGATGATAAACAACATAAAAAAGAAATCATTTTCGTGGGCCCAATCCCATCTCCATCTGTAATCTTCAATCTATGCTTATAAACCCTACAATGGCCAAATTTAGGTCACAACACTCAAGGAAATGGACAGAATGGAAGGCAAAAAAATCCTAGTTCCCTTCACACCATGCCTTGTCATAATAATTACAATGAAAAGAATGAAAATTACAAATATCTAGATCTAGGTGAAATTAGCACTACAAAATATCTACCACAAATTCCATTGCCAATGGTCATCATACACTAACAGAAAGTTTTCCATTGAGCATTCCATTACTATGTTGAGGGGGCCTCAAAGTTACCAACGAAAATTTCACTTGCAAAAGCATGTACGATGCATTTAATTGGGTAGGTAAAAGAGCGTTATTACATTTGAAAGTGAACGTTAGGTGATTGAACATAATATTGAGAAAATACGAGTCTAGTTCAAATATCCATGTCGTCCATATATGAAAATTATCCAGTATTAAACATTTGATGAAAAAACAATTTTATTTTACATTTAAGTAGACGCGTTGAGATATTAACCAATAAATAAGTAAACTTAATCCATCTCAAAAAGCTTTAGGTGAGTGCTTTAATAGGGTGAACGCAGGGACGGATCCAGAATGAGATTACAAGTCGGATTAATACGTAAAAAAACACAAAAAAAAATTGTACTAAAAAAAATTCAATGGGCTAAGGGCTGGACCCCAAATCCGTTCACATGAACGTGAAAACATTTTATACAATATCGAAAAAGATAATAGAAAAATATTTTACAAGCTACTTTTTTTGTTCTTTCTCTCTCAAAGTGGCGACAAAGTCTTGGCCAAAAGGGTTAAGCAAAAAGAAATTGTGCTCGCACAACGGATGCATCAAAACTTATCCTAATCTCTTCCTAGGTAGATTCTAGGATCTTATCCATTTGAAACTGTCTGCTTTGTTAGGACATCTACTGAATCGTAAGTTGTAACAAAATTTTGATAAAGCTTTTAATAAAAGTTTTACTCCCACGTCCTATATAAAAATAAATTTACTTTACTTTTATATTTATCTAAATTATAAGTTAACAATAATTGATTTCTTAATTTTATAATATACATTTATTTAATGTGAATTATTATCAACAAATATGACTATTCATATTTAAATAGTTATTTAATGTAGAAATATATTAAGAAAAAAATATATTAATTATATATTTTTTAAATTTGTGTGAAAATGAAAACAAACTTATCTTTATGGATGTGATCCAGTTGAGAGAGTCATTGATAAAATTTGTGGTTAAAATTAATTATCGACACTAATTCCAACTTTTTAAGCTTCTTCAAATATGCACTCAATTATATAAAAAAAATTGCAATGAATAAAACACGTGACTTGTAAATATTAACGCATTGAACACACATAGTATACGTGTCTTATATCTATTGCATCCACTTGTTTCGTTGCTTTCCTATTTTGCACCATGAAAGTTTTATCGACGTCAATTCTGAATTAATTAGGATCAAATAAATAGCTTTATAAATCTATTTGGCCTACCAAAAATAAGTAAGAAACGTGGTAGTCGATTCAGTTCTAACGTTCAAGTTACTTATAATCGATTATGACCGAAGGGCCAAGTTAGAATCAAGATCGAGGAGATAGAATTTAATTATATGGACCTCACTAACTTCCACCTCCCTTCGACTTTTAGCCTATGTTCGACAATTATTATTTCTAAATTCTTAAATTTTTATATTTATTTTCAATCGCACATTTACAATAAAATATTCTACACGTAGACTCAAAATTTTTTCTACTTTTTAATAATATATATATATTTTTTAAAAAACTCACTGTTCAAAATTTAATTGTTTTAAAATGATGAACATCAAACAATGATTTAATTATGACATAATTTCGTAAAAGCTATATTATATGAGCTAATATAGAATGAAGGACAAACTCTTGTATAGAAGAGGACACGTGGTCAATAATTACTTTGTCCAATAATACTAGTAAAGTATATTAATACACTAATGCTACCAAAACAGGGTTGGGGACGGAGAATTTAAACATTAATTTTTATCTCCAACCTTGTTTGAGTAGCATAGCTTATAGTAATATGTTCCTTATTTTTAAGAAAGGTGTTGACTTCCTTTTTGGTAATGGTTACGTAAGCAACAAATATCGAGCATACTCGAATTCACGTAAGTAAATTTCAATACGTTCTGATGGAGATTCGGACGAAGTAGGTTGGTATTTATGGACATGAGAGATCATTTATGATACAAGACAAAAATGTTCAAGTACCGGCAAAATGATCAAATGTGATTGCATATTTAACTAACAATTACAAACAACTTAATCAAAGTGCAAATAATCTAAACTCAAGCAAATAAGTATGAAATAAGAAAGAGAGAAGATGGAGTATGATTTTTAAGTATAAAGAGTTGCATTAGCTACAAATGTTACAAGAGTTGTTATTTATAGAATTTTGGCCGACGTTGTAGTCGTTGGATCAAAATTATGTGGTCTCATTCTCAGGTCGAAACCCCACATCACTCCACCTGCTATGTATTTAATACATTGACAACGGGTCAACCATCCTATATATTAGGCCGACAATCTTAACATTCATTATTACAAACATTATATTATCATTCCTAAAGATTGTATGCAGATCCTCTAAAAGAATGCAATGCTTCAGCTAAAGGGAGCTTCGTATTAGACGTCTTCCAGTGTGAAGAGTTGCGGAACATAGAGCTTTAGCTTCTTTTTTTGCTTCTTGTATAGTGTTTCAAGTTCAGATTTTTAGCCACTTCTATAGTGTTTCTGTGAATTGTGGTTCTTAAAACACGGTTTCATAAGTGGAATTGCGTTTTTGGGCTTGGTCTGTCCGCTTAACGTGTTATTATTGGCCCATCAGCTTTCACTTGGATCTATTTTTGTTAGGACTCACCTAGACCATTAGACTCGATCTGTGGCTGAGGATTGGAGTATATATAACCCTTAGGGCCACTGTACCGTCACTTTTCTCATGTCTTTGGCCTCTAGTTTTTCAAAGTGATTCATTCTCTCTGACTGAGGCAATTAGTGCAGTGTTCTTCGAGGGTTTTACTTCTGTTTCTTGAGCAGTTTTATAGTGATTATGAGTTGTTGCATTTCCCCTTAACTGAGCCTATAGTAGTGTATATTATTGGTGAAGTGTTCAGCGTTTTAGGTTTCATATAGGGGTTTCATTTGGACTCCAAATGAAATCGGTAAATCTGCACTAGTAAAACTGTGAGGTTTTGTTTCTTGTGTTGAATAGGTGATTTTGGAGATCCGTCTGTGGATCGATGATCATTAGTGACAGTTCGAATTTGAGTCTTGGTTGTACAAACTCTTATTGCTCTCTTTTGAAAGTTCTTGCATAGTGACGAACTCGATTTATCTCTAAACCCCCCAAATTAGGCTTGACCGAATTGGGTGAATAATTTCTTGTGTTATTTACGTTATGCAATGTGTGTTCTTGGGCATATTTGAGTGGTTGTGCGTGGTATTTAATTGAACTAATACCAACAATTTCGAATGAGAAGGACGTCATCTTTTTCTTTGAGGACTTCGGCCAAGGTGGAGTTTCGGAACATCAGCTTTTCTTTGATTTCTTTATTTTGATCAATTGAATTTTCATTGACTTTATCAAATTTGACTTACATTAATCTTCATGTGTACTATGACATGTTCTTTTGATTGGAGTTTTGGCGAAGAGGCGTAACAGAAGGCATGGTCTAATTTTCCCCTATTTGTAAGCATGGTTGACGTGTCACGTAGGCTTTCGAGTAGTGATTGTGTTAAGTAGCATGCTTTTATGAGTTTGAATTATTTAATAACTAAGCCACACATTGTTGACAC
>CAIGRB010138093.1:0-39429 GCA_903798255.1 Fraxinus quadrangulata
CTGATTTTTAAAAATCAATCTTTACACACTCGATTTTTTGTAATTTTCCTTATCAAAACGCTCCGAAAAGCCCGTCATTAGTGATCGCATAGCCCAGTCCAGAACTTGCAACTTCGAGAATGTCTAGAAACTTCTTTCCAGATATAAAAATAACCTAAAAAAAGTGAATTTACATTTATAGCTTCTTCTATACTTCTCCGGGGTATTGTACTTCATTAAAGCAGGTTCAGTTCCATTTCCCTTTTTTCTGTTCGCAATTCCATTCTATTAAGTAAATCGATTACTAGCAACAGTGATTACATGCAGGTATTGAATTGATATTGAAAGAGAAGTGAAAAATGGCAAGCAGTGAAGAATTGGCACTGGACTTGGACGAATTGAAACATCTTCAAATCATCGCGAAGAGGCCTCGCGTTGTTTCTCTTATTTCCAACGAGATTCGCAACTTGGAAAAGGTATAATTTATATACACATGACTAGAGGGATATATTCTTTATGGACGTTTTGATTTATTTGTTTTTGGTTCTTGTATCTTCAATATCGGGAGTTGATGACGAGGGTTTCTTTTTACTTAATTCTGTTTTATTTTCTGGCTATTTTGAGAAGTTACTGTTGATTGTTGATCTTCTGAAATGGCTTTTGCTCTACGGACGTATGGTTGCTGTTTTTGAAATTAAATATGTGACTTTGATGAAACTAGAAAAAAAAATTATTGTAAGATCAGAAGCTTAATTGAGAACTTCAATATACTTTTATTGATCAACGCTGATTATATATATTGCCTATGCCCTATGGTTTTTAACTTATCGTTGTCACGACATTTGTTTTATAATCCTTTTATGGAATCTTGACTTGTGCCAATGGTGAGGTACAAAATGTGATTATTTGGAGTCCAAACTTGCCTTAAAAGCGGATGATTTTGGAGACAAATATTTTGTATTGCTCAGAGCCTCAGACTTCAATAGAAGTGTGTCATAGTGGGAGTAGCCAATGAAGAAAACTCCCAATAAATTTGAAATTGGCTAAATGGATCCTTTTCTTTCTTTTTTTTTTTTTTTTGGTCATATTTTGAGGACTCCTTTTCTTGCAAAAAGGTTAGTTGTTGTTGGACACTTGCGTACTTAGCTTTTCTATCGGATTTTCCTTTGGGATATTCAATATTAATATATTAGCGTTCCTAATTTTGTACTATCTAAAGTTCCATTTCCATTATTAAGATTATGTTTTTTCCTTATACCTTCTTCTTATACTCATTCTGTCATTCAGACTAATGGACAAGACTAAATAATGGAATCTAAACTGAAGGGTATGAAACCAAATGTGTATTTTTGATGAATATTGTATTGACACTGTATTTTTGAACATGTATCACTATGATTGTTGTCGAGGTGGTCCACCCCTCTCCAGTACGGAGAAAGTGGAATTTAACTGAAAATGGGTGAACAACTACACAATTGTATGAACAAGAACAGATAAACAGGGAGTGTCTTTGATGGGCTTTGTACTTTTTCATTTCTATATGGATTAATTCAAAAATGCAATGAAGAGTTATATTCCTTTTCCTTTTTAAGCAGTCCAAGCTCATGAGAGCTTGCAGCCCCTTGCTTTTGTGTTTTTGTACTTTGGGAATCATGTGTTGGCATATGATGTGAAATAATCTAATATGAGAGAACAGAGCTCCTCATTTTGTTCCCATATAGTGTTTAATTTCTTATTTTGATGGATAGAGAATAGGAACTGCCTAAAATTGGGAGATGTAAGAGAGGACCTTATCTTATCCTCCCTTTCAATATGTTCAGAAAATCATATGGGAGTGCATACTCATTTATTTTAACTTGATATGGATGATATTGTGCAGTTAGCAATAGATGCTGCTTCTTCATCCACTTTGCAGCCACCAGTTACAACTACGTCTGTGCCATCACCGAAATCAACTGCACCAAATGTGGTCCCTAATCCTGTTCTAAATTATGTTCCTCTTGGGTCTTTCAGCTGGGATCAGGACAGTGATCAAGTAAAGGTGAGGATACGAACTAGTTCGGATCTATTGTAGTTTTCATGGAATTATCCTTGTGTGACTATCAAAATATGTGATTTATTTCCATTTTGACCATTAAAAATGCTATTTATCTTAAATCTTACTTATCTACTTATATAGAAACTTTATAAGCACAGCGGAAGACGCAATTTGTTCGGTCTATTGTCTGAAATTCCGTATAATAGCTAAATTTGCTTTTGGTATATTTGTAAGAGCGCTTCTAAGACACTCTCTCAATACAAAGTACTCTAGAGAGCGTCAATACTTGAAAATAAGTTTTAAGAGACTCTATTTTAACTTTTTAAAATAAACTCACTTTTTATTCTTAAAAATAACAATGATTGCATTTAGTAAGTTACAAATTTCAATAGATTAAGAAGTTCTGGTGGGGCTTTGATGCAAGGAGTAATCATCACTTTCCCCCCTTTCGTGCCTATCTGACAGCTGATATTGGTCTTTTCTTTTAGCGCTGCTTTCACATGATGCAATATCTAGGTTTCCTAAACCCGTTACTCTACAATTTAAATTATTTAAATCATATTTGAATTGATTGGCCATTAACATATAAAAAAATTATGTTAAATAAAAGATGAGGAGATATCAATAAATTTTCAATGGAAAAAATAAAATAAAGAATCAAAATAGAGAGCATTGTTGGAGTGCATAAAAAAATTTACTCTCTAAATTTAAATATGCTCTTTATAAATGGAGTCTCTTAAAGATACTCTAAAGCCTAAGCTCTTCATTGCTGGTTGGGTCAGCCTTCTCTTGTTGCCTTAAAGTTAACAATTTTCAGCTTTCTTGCCATATGTTGATTCCTCTATGTATTATGTGATCGGATTTTTAGTTTAGTATCTTTATTGTTTTCATTTTTCCAGATTTATATCCCATTGGAGGGAGTAGAGCAGGAGAAACTTGAGGCGGAATTTAAGCCAAGTTCCTTTGATATCAAATTCCATGACATCCAGGGAAAGAATTATCGATGTGCCATACCAAAATTACACAAGGAGATTGTGCCTGAGAAATGTAAAGTGTTAGTAAAGGCAAAGAGGGTCATTGTCACCTTAGTTAAAGCGTCCAAAGGGAACTGGTTGGATTTGCACTTCAAAGAAGATAAGGTTATTCCTTGATGCTGAAATTTGATGAGTGAATTTTAAAATTTTTATTGAATTCTGTATTAATGTGTTGTGCGATGTTATAGCTGAAGCCGAATTTGGATAAAGAGCGGGATCCAATGGCTGGAATAATGGACTTGATGAAGGTACAACTTTTATTCTCTTAGATCACTTCCATAAAATACTTGTGCTTGTTTGGGTGGACTGCTGCCATGCTGTGTCCTGTCCTATCATGTCTACCAAAAATGCCCTTATTGTTTCTTCTCAGTGTTGGCAGCTATTTACTTTTTACAACGTGAACTTCCATGTCATTTGCAGAACATGTACGAGGAAGGTGATGAAGATATGAAACGAACAATTGCTAAAGCATGGACCGATGCTAGATCTGGCAAAGCAACTGACTCTCTAAAGGGATTTCCTTGAAGATATCTAAGAGGGTATAGATTATTAAGATTTTGATATGGCTATTGTCTAAATTTTCTACTGGGTTGTTTGTTCTTGGTGCAAAACATGGGATTCTTTGTCTAATATATTTGAATTTTGTGTTTGTGGATTTGACATGGACTTGGTAAATGTTAGTATCTTGTGCCAATAGCTCCTTCAGACATTAATGGTGAAACAATAGCAAAAAATTAGCTATTATAATGTGAAGCACGTCGTACATTCCCTTTATTTTGAGCAATTTGGAAATGGAGACCGTGCTTGTACTGATATGGTCAAAAAGAAAATGTTCATTATAAGTACAAGTTAAAAATGGAAAACATTATAGAGTCAGAATATGATACCTCTGTGATTCATCAACATTTTACAACGATGGGAAAAGTCATCAAATTTACAGGGAATGACAATCACTGATCTTTCTTGATGTAACATTTTATTTGAAATGGAAGTTCGAAATTTTGATCATTTTTCACTAATGTTTCCATCTGTTTCCTTCATATTTATTTTATCGTAAACTTTTAATTAACGCATAATTTATCTTTTATTACTATTTTCTTTCAATTATTATGTTAACGTGGGGAAAATATTTTGTGTATTTGTTGTTTATCTTTCTTATTGAGGAATAACAAAAGATAAAACATTACGAGGAATAAGAGGTGTTAATAATTAAAATATATTCCGAAATGTCACACAAGTTCGTGAAATAAGAATTTTCACAGAACAAAAAAATACATTTGTATGAAAATGCTTATATTTCACTTGTTTATAAATAGTTTATAAATATTCAAGTTAATTTTTATTCACACATTTTAAGTTGTTCACAAGTATTACTCGCTTATTCATCGTTCATTTTTATTGATTTATGATTTAAACTGTTTATAAATGTTTTTCAAACATGTTCGATGAGTGACTTAAATACTTAAACCATACATATTACATAAAAACCTCATTTGCCATCATCAAATAAATTCGATCCATTGAACTTGATTAACTTCCATGTTAAGCATAATTAAAGTAGGATTAAGAATCTTAATCTCTCGTTTTGTTGAAAGTTCACTTCCACAACCAGGACCTACCATGATTAGAATACAAAGAACAAAAATTTGGTGCGTCACATCATAATGGAGAATGTCAAAATGTTATTTATTCATATTTGTGGAAGAAGCTCAAATAAAAATCAACATAAAATTACCTCCACGTGCGAATTTTTGGTTGATATATCGGATTAATTTTTGTGATCTCTATCCAGTCAAAGATTGTTTAGTATATATTTTAGATAGATGTTACTTAATTATACGTCTATTCAAAAGTAACGAGGATGAACTTATTTATTTATCACATGATTTTGTCGATACCGAAATTTAGTACATAATGTCAACACCCATATTATGTCTAGGAAGATTCACTTAACAGGCAATCATAATCAAGAGAGAGTGTATTGATCATCCAACTACCCAATTCCACGATGTGACCCCATTAAATTTTGATTCAAGTAAATCTATCCTAGGGTATTTCATTTTGTTAATTCTTCCCAACTCTTAATCGTCAAACTTACTTGGAAAATGGTGTAAAAAGTAGGAAAAAGCATATTTGAGTGGGGGTTCACTAGTCGATTTTTGCTAAAATAAAGTGAACTCCAGATTTTCATCCAAATAATATGCTAACGTGGATCGAAGTGTGAGACAAATATTTTTTAAAATTTTATATTTGTTATTTATTTTGATTATTTAAAAATATGGGAGGTAAATGAGTATTTTTATGTTTTATAAATTAGAACAAAAACCATTATTAGAGATAAAATATACAAACTATTTTAAGAGAAAAAAGTTGGGGAAAGTAAGTTCGAAAATGAGCAAAGAATGATGATTTTCCTTGTAATTAGAATGCGATGTAGTGAACAAAAATTGTAACGTAAATATAATTAGTAAAAAAATAAAAAATCTCCTTTTTACGTCAAAAGGCGAAAAAAAAAAGAAAAAAAGGAAGAAAAAGAGGTTGGTGTTCACTTTATTAGCCTTTAGCTTCGATTTAGGTTTAGGCTCTAAAGGGGTGCAATTTCTGCAAAATGTTTATTTCAAGATAGGCACTTATTTAACGTTTATTATGTTTATCTGTAAAAAAAATTTGGGAATCCAAATTTTATGAAAAAAAATTATAATTTTACATACAAAATTATTTTATTGAGAGAATTTGTGAATGAAAATAAATTTTAAAAAATGAGAACCAAATCCGAGTTTCGATACTTTCATAAGATAAATCGTAAATACAGTGAACGTGATGATATACCGAACTTTGAGCCCCTCAAAATAAAATATTTAATTACTTTTGTTTTTTCCTCAAAAGTGATTGTTTCGACGAACAAGTTATTGACTTTAATTTTGTGCCTAGAAGGGCAAGTAACAGGTTTGGCATCTTAGCATCGAAGCTACCTCTTTAAAAATTATATTCCATTCTTCCAATGCGAGGATGAAGAAAAAATGGGAATATTTTTTGTCCGCTTGGACCAGAAAAACCCGTGCTTAAAATATCACATAATTATAAACAAATATACATTTTCTCTTTTACCCTTTTCAAATTTTTTGCAATAAAGAATTTTATACTTAACAACATAATATTCAAAAGAAATTAAAAAACTTAAAAACCTAAAAAGGACGGTTCTTATTTCATTAAAATATATAGTGGAAAATATAGTTTACTCCATAAAAATAATATAGATCAAATTTTATTTGATGATATATTGTATTAACGAAGGTTCGGATCTTGTATTTTTTATAATTATTAGCCAGAATTGAACGTGCATTGCACGTTATTCTGAAATATTTTATAAGTGCAAATAAAATAATATTTGATACTAATTCGTTAAGAGGATTTGATGAGTCTAAAACGAATTAAACAAAATAAAATTTAGGATAAAATTTTAAGAGAAAAAATTGTACTATCAAAATTCAATTTTTATGATTCAAATTTTTTGTGATGATGAAATACTACAAATGAGCAACATTTTTATACTACATTTGGTACATAAGAATTAGTCGCTAATAGATAAATTTAAATACCCATTAAAATTCCTAGATACGTTAATATAAATAAATTTATTTATAATAACTCTAGATTCATGTAGATCAACATTCATCAAGTCAATATTCATTGAGTTTAGATTAACGTGAATGTTAATTAAACAGCACGAAATTTATGACATATTGAAAAATGAAAAATAAGGTATTATTGAAATCGTTCGAAAAATGATTATCACTTAATGTGATATTTGATACATTATAGATTTTAACGATAATCATTATTTGAATTTTAAAAATGACCGCGTTCATTGAACTTGTAGTTGCGGGAATAAATACACACACAAAAAATGAAAAAATGAAAACAAAAAAAAAAAAAAAAAAAAAAAANAGTCATTCTTATTCACTTTTATCTTTTTTTACTTTTCCAACCTTACTATTTTATGTTGACATTGAAGTAGAGTTGGTTGATTTTGGAAGAATTTATTCTTGTTAGACAGTGGGATTGGACCAAATTTGAGGCATGCTGTGCTGTGTTTGTTCAACTTCAAGATTCTTTCCAAGATTGCAAAGAAATCTTTATGTCAATTGCTTGCATAATAGTTTCTTTCTAGTAACTTTTGTGAGAACAATATCTATACTTTCGGAGAACAAAATGATAAGTATCTAGAAATATGAGCAGCTTAAAAGGTGCTTTATATGCAGGAGCATGATTGGCTGAGCTTATAAGTAATTCAAAAGGTCCTTCTTTTTTACAATAATAAGGGTCCGGTTGATTATAAAGGTGGAATTTGGGTGAAAAGAAAATGAATTACAGGGAATTAAATTGCCTAAAATTTGTTTTACTGGGAATTGTAATTAATTGTGTTTGATTTGTATAATTTTTCACTTGAAAAATGTCGAAAGTTTGGTGTCCGTTTGACTGCGTTTTTCATGAAAATTGTCCATTAAAGTGATAAATTTTTTTACCATTAAGTCTAGAATTCACCCAAAAAAAAAATGAATTGGTGGAAATTAGTTTTCCACAAAACCAAGGAAAAGGTGATCGTGTGAGCCAAACAAAATGATAAGTATCTAGAAATATGAGCAGCTTAAAAGGCGCTTTATATGCAGGAGCATGTTTGTCTGAGCTTATAAGTAATTCAAAAGGTCCTTCTTTTTTACAATAATAAGAGAAAATTAGGACTACTACCTGGTTAATTTTATTTCCACAGTGTGTAAAACGGTCTACTAATTAGCAATAGAGTAACAATCCATAAATTGTGCGGTATTATAAATTCCAGTATTGTGCTACATTTTGATTTTGTATTTGCCCCGTTAGTGATTTTAAATAATTTTACTGTTATACTATTTTTCCGAATCCAATCATAAAGTCGGGTATATGCCTTGTTAACTCAAATAATAATTAAAAATTTAAATTCTTGTTAATAAATTTTCAAGTCAAATGCCATACAACAATTATTGAATTTAAATAGATAGTTATAAATTCGAACTGAATCATCTCAAAAATTAAATTGTTCAAAAAACGAAATTCAGGCAAAGCTTCTTAAAGATATATAAAAAATAAATCGCGTTTTTGTGTAAAAAAAAAAAGATTTAAAACTCTCCACACGTTTGCCCTTTCTATACCGCTTACGCTAATCACAAAATAAGTTCACTAGACCATTCATAGATTCCAATGATCTACATGAAGATTGTATAGACGGAGTGCACGCATAGATTGTGTAGAGTGTACACGTGAAAAGTTCCCGGATCTCTTCGTATTATTTGGAGATCCCTACGTATAGATGAATTTGAAAAATCGGGTGAGACACGTGTCGTTCATAGTGAGAGGCACATGGCAGTCACCTTCATAATTTAGTGATGGGAGTTCAATGATTTGGTGGCAAGCAATGCGACACTTCACATGGTAAGTGTTCGGAGTTCAAGATATTACAAATAGTTTGACTTTATCTAAGATTTGTTTTGACGTAGGGAATCAAACAAAGTTTACTCAAAAATGGATCAGACCTTCTCAATTGAACTATAGTTGAGCATGGCTCGACCATGTGGAGTTTGAACCATTCTTGACCACTTTGCGACTGGTCCTACCTTTAATGCTAAGGCACATCTATGGTCAAGAATTGCTCGACTTGCTCCGTCCGTGACAATGCTTTAAGGGACGACCATGTCAGAGGTCCAATCCTTGCATGTGTTTGGGTCTTAAGCCTTTCGTCTCTTGACACCAGCTTGTGCATATCACTTTCGGCTATATCATATACGCCATTGATGAGCTCAAAAACGAAGCACACTCATAAGTCATAACAAAATAAAAAATAAAAAAATTGTGGTTGTTTTTGAAATGGAATACATAACACTGATACATATTGCATGTGATACTGAGTAATTGTGCCAATAATTGTTGATGTAAGAAATTGTACAAGGTAGCACAGAATACTCTTAAAAAGTGTCCTTTTGATATACTGGTAGACAAAAGTATCTGAATCATTTGAACCGACTAGTTTAGTTTGATTATATTTAAGTTCTTGTTTGAGCCACATTAATTTTTTTTTTATTTTTCTATTTATTTTCAACCATACATTCTTCAAAAATAATATTTTTCATCACATCGATAACTTTTCCTTCTTTTTCAACCACACATTTTCCATCAATCTACTATTCCAAAATATATTTTTTCAAAATAACGTAGCTCAAACACACATTAAGTTTTTAAACAGTTCAATACTGGAACCTAGAAACAGTTAGTTTTGGTTCAGTTCTCGATTTTAGTAAGCAGAACCAAATTTGAAGGTGTATTATATTTTTATAAATTAACATACATTATTAGTTAGATTCTACTAGGGATGGCAATAAGGCAAGACTTAATAATTTGAAGGTGTATTATATTTTTATAAATTAACATACATTATTAGTTAGATTCTACTTGGGATGGCAATAAGGCAAGACTTAATTATTGTCCGTCAAGGATTTTTGGGAGTTCGAGGTGGGGAAGGAACGGGATTAGATATCCCCATTTAATAAAACATTTTTTCAGCTTATAAATTTTGAAAAATGAATATCAGTATATGTTAATAAACATGATGCATATAATTCAAAATAGAAATATCATATATGTTAATATACATGATGCATATGATTAATTAAAATTTTAAATCATTTATGTATTCAGAATTTTGAAAGCACAAAGTCTTTTAGTGTTAATTATTATCAAAAATAAATTAAATTGTAATTAATGATTTTTTTTTTTACAATAACATTTTAGGTACGTCAATATTATTTTAGATGATATATAATTCAAAAAGTGGTCACGTGGTGTATGTGATACTCAAAACTATAAATATAGGAGGTTATGTGATTTTTTAAATATGAGTGCGTCACTGATATTTTCATAATGCTAACTCTAAGCCCCTGTTTGATTCACATTATTTTTTTCATTCTCATTTTCCTACTCATTTTCAACCACATTTTTTTCAATAAAATAATATTTTCTGTCACATCATAACTTTTCATTCTTTTTCAACCATACATTCTCCATCAATCGACTATTGTAAAATACATTTTTTCAAAATAATGTAATTCAAACATACCCTAAAATAGATTTATTAATTGTAAATTGAAACGCAACAAATATTGACATAAGAAAGTAGCATGCCCCATTTGACACCATCCATATTTAAGGGGACAAGAGAACAATATAAATATTATACAGATGACGTGGCGGATAACATTTCCATTAATAGTAGAAGGGGGCAGTTATTACATTTAAACACAAAAAGAAAAGTTGGGTGATGAAGTTAAGGAATAAAATAAACAAAAGGAAGAAGGAAAAAAAAAAAAAAAAAAAACCTATTTCTTTCCACCTATGGCAAGTCCCCTTGGGTCAACTTATTCAAATAGACCTCTTTTTGGATTTGATTTGACTATTAATTATGAGTAAAAGATTTTTCGAAGAGCCCTAGCCTGTTATCACTCAATCTTGTTTTGTAGGCTGATTTCTTGTAGTCGTACCATGTGAACTCATTGTACAAACTTTCTTCCCCTTGTTCCATTATTGAGGATAAAGGGGTAATCTTTTCAGTCAACGGTGGTCCTCCGAAGAAAATCATCGAAATTCGAGAGTTCAAACTGCCTGCCAGAACTCTGTGCCTTACACTCCTAAATCTCCCGTTGGTGAGTACCTGCACACCATGCCTCAACTTTGAGAAAGTAATTCTTTGTAAAATAAGCAAATATTGTAAGAGAAAGTGGATGGACAGGACCGAACCTGTAATGAATCACCAACATTGATGAAGAAGGAAGAGTGATCAGGTGGGACTGAGACCCATGTACCATCTTTCAGAGAGATTTGCAGGCCTGATGTGTTGTTAGATCTTGCAATAGATATTATTTGTGGGTCTGTATGATCTCCAAAACCTATCAAATTTCGACCACTCAATGCTTGAAGCTCTGGGCACGGAGGATAATGGTTTATCCTAAAATAAGAATCACTTTTCTCATCCCTTAAAAGCCTGCTCAAAATGTCTCTTGGCCCGATTTTCAATTCTTCTGCTGTTTTTTCCAGTATCTCACATGTCAAATTTCTCATTGCTGATACATATTCATTCACAAAAGACCTGCAAGTTGTTAAGGATTAAAGGCCATTTATTTACCAGGTAAAAAAAGAGATAAAACTCTTACCAGAAAGATTCTGAAACTCCAGGGAGAATTAATTTTCGAGAGTTGGTGCTGAACAGAAGATACTCAACCCAACCCACATCACCATTCGGGCCAATTTTCTTGTCACCATAGCCAAAAGGGTTTGGAGGGCCAGACTTTTCTTTTTCGGGCTGTGGTGAATTGAAAAACTTTATAGCTTCATCTTCTAATCGAGCTATAAACTCCAATGGAACTCCATGGTTGATCACTTTGAAGAATCCGAATTCTTTGCAGGCCTCAACTATGAGGGTTTTAGCATCAGGGTCTAAGAGATCTACTACCGGAATCTCAGTGAAAATGTTAGAATTGGGCTTACATGTTCTTATGTGAGCAAACTTTTCATCAACTGGCTGAGACACCACTACCATGGCGGTCGGCGGAGGAGAAGTTTGAATTGGCAAAATGCTAAATTGCTAATGCATGAACATGAAGCGATGGAAACTATGAAGACATCTGGCTTTTGAGTGCCCAGTTGGCAATTTTATACAATCTAGGGGGAAATTCTCGTTGAAAATATGAAAAAGGAAATTTTTATTGAGCAATACTATTTAGCCTCACTGGAATTATAATCTCAGTGTAGGTGGCTCTAAATCATATGTTAAATAAAAAATTAAATTAAATGACTTATTTAATTTTATCTATCATTTAATGTAACATTAATATCATCCAAATTGAAATTATAACACCAATGAAATTAAGTAGCATTACTTATTATTATTACATGAAAGAGAAGAAATGGAATCACAAGTGGGGCACCGCACTATATAGGTTCAAGTTCTGTCACTGACACAGCCATAATAATTAAGCAACTGTTTCCATCAATTTTGAAAAATCATTTTCCTCAAACTCATTTTCATTCCCATACATCAACAATTTTCTGTCTCGTTAATAGTTGACATAATCTTTAATATAATATCATGTAACAATATATCATTGAATTGTTTAAAACGCACTCAACTTTTTCATCAAATCACATCATGGCAACACATATTCAGGCTGCTCTCTGTCATATGTTTTCTAGCACGCAAGCATTATTTGACAACTTTTAATAATTTTTTAATCATATATTTCATTAATTTTTACCAAAATATATCAAAAGCCTATTTTTTTTTATCTAAATATAATAAAGGCTAAAAATATTGAGAAAAAGCTTGTTAAAATAAAAGTACTTCACAGTAAACCCTTTGAACTCGTACTTCACAAGGCACAAACTAAAAACTAGAACAGTCATGTAATTTGAACATTAAAGTTGACATAAAATTTGACATAATATCACGTGACAATTTATTATTTCACAATTTAAAATACAGTCAATTTTTTCATCCAATCATCATCTATTGTTGTATATAATTATATCAAGTTTTTTGTCAAATCCTTCTGATAATGTAGCTTTATCCAAACTTGAAAAGGGTGGGAAGCACGGATCTCGGACGCAATTGGTTCTAACTGGTTAAACTCACTTTTAAAGATTCCATTGCCATATATAAGGAGTGTTAAATGGGAAAAATCAAGTGACTTTATTCGTTAGGTGAGTCAGTTCTCTCAACCAATTTGTCATTCGAATCTTCCCTTGGAGGGGTGGGATGAGCCGAGCAAGCTCGCAAGTCGCAGATTTTTTTATTTTTATTTTTGAAATTACATATTTTACTCATTATGACAAGTCGAGAATCAACTCGTACATGAGTCGATCAACTCGGGCGAGCCCTTGGCCAACCTACTCGCATACGAGTCGAAGAGTGGCTCGCACAAGAAAAACGTTGCTCGACTCGTTGGTGAGGTGAGGTGAGCTGAATCGGCGAGCGATCGTCCCTTATAAATAGAATGTGTTTGGTCATGCTTGCAGGTTAAAATTCATTTTTCTAAGACTAGAGTTATATGGCAAGAAAAAGAGAATCTGAACAAGCTAACTTCTGTTCGACAACCATATTCTTCCCTAAAGTGATACCTAATTAAAAAGAGTGAAAGAAAGGAATCTAAATATTGGATTTTCAATGTCAATGAATTTGGGGTCCAATTGTAATGGTCCCGAATTAGGTCTCAATGTCGAAAAAGAGCAGATAGAGACAGCGAAGGACACCAATTAACGGACTGAATCTGGACACACTGCCAAAAAAAACCTCTCCTATTAAGGGTTCCTATTAGTTTCTGGCATGGGGACCCTAAACAACCAGTGCCTTAAAGTTAGCCTTCCAAACACCTCTTAGGCTGTTTCTCCGTCGTTCGTGGTTCATCAAAGCTGGCTACGTACCCTTAAAAGTTGTGGACAAATTTTTATACATGATTTTCTGAATTATATGCGTGCATTTATACTAGTTGCGGAATTCAGGGTTTGAAGTTGAAAAGCAATTTAAAAACTTATATATTAATGAGTTGAGATCTGTTGACTTATTTATTTACGAAACTTTTGACATCTCCATAAACATCTTTGAAAGGCCTAGTGCAGCTTCTTGCGCCAAATGGCCCTCTACATAGACTATAGAGCTGCGACTAAACTTTTTTTTTTTTTTTTAAATACAATACAATACAATAAAATAAAATACTACACCTCTTTCATTTTGAATTAAGAGAGACAAATTGTAAAAGTTCATTCGTTAAAAACGTCTTGGTATCAAGCTACATGTACTTAGAACGTCTAATAAAATGCACAATCCAATTTAAGATATAATTCTCAACTTATCTACGTTATAAGATAATGATAAATATTGCTCTTTGTATGTCCAATATATATGTAGCTAAGTTTTGCATATTGATAGGTAGCGTTGAAATTTGAAACGAAACATATTTCTATGAGAGATATGATTATTTAATGAATTTTGAACTATTTCTATTATTGGGAATCATAGTGCAACAACAGTAAAAGGCTAAAGATCAACTCATTCATTTTCAAATGTCGAAAACTAAGTACCCGTTTGATTTGTAGTTCAGTTCATTTTCAATTTTCTATTTTAAAGATCTGTTTAAATATTGCAAGAATCAACTAATTTCCTCTCATCAAAGCTACTTATTAGAGGGGCATTGGGCCAGACCTCATGTTGAAATTACTCCAAGTGTAGCCCTAACTTAATGGGCTATAAGTTAACCGATATCCAATGGGCCTATTAAGTAGCCCAAAAGCTAAAGCTTTTGCAAGCAAGATCCATGAGATATATGCAGTCGGGCTCTTTTTCTCCATCGAGGCCCAATTATTGGCAAGCTTAATGTAGATACGTCAATTTGACTCGCTGGCTCGAACGGTCCGTGAATTGGTCAGGAAAAAGCCCGAGCCACCCCGTGTGGCTCATTTTCGGCCTATAACGATCCGGGCCTTAAAAAAATAAAAAAAAAAATAAATTGCAAAACTTTAAAAATAAATTAAATATATTTATTTAGCTGTACAATTGCCTTTTTAAAATAAATAAATGTATTTAGCGGCCAGCCATTTGGGACATTTTCGGCCTGTAACGATTCCAGCCTTAAAAAAATAAATAAATAAAAAATTGCTTTTCAAAAATAAATAAATGTATTTATTTAGCGGTTTTAGGCAGCTACTGCTGCCTTGTTTAGCTGACTTGTTAAGGCAACACATTTAGTTGCTTTAAAAGGCAGCTATATAATAATTATAAAAAATATATAAAAAAAGAGAGAGAGTGAGCCGACCCGGCTAGGCTCGTTAAGTCCCGAGCCTAGATTTTTTTGGTGGAGCAAAAGCTCAATTCGGCTCAGGCAAAAAAAAAAATCGAATTATTTTTATTCGAGTCGAGCTCGAACTTTAGGTTTCGATTTGCGAACCCAATCAACTCGTTGATATCCCTAGCTTAATGGCCTTCCTCAATCCCCGGGCCAAGATTATTGGATTTTGTCACACTTGGACGAGGGCATCATTTATTTTTACTATAAATCTCAAAACATTATTTTATTTTATTTTTTATGTTTATAGGTCTGATAGCTTTCATACTTTAATCTTGGACACGTCAATTTTGTAAGAACTAGAAATTAGAGGGAGCCTATACGTATTATGTCTTCAGTAGGAACGAATTTATTTTCGAAACCTGTCTAATATATGCATAATTTCATAGTTAAATAACGACGAGACTTGAACTCAAATCTTTTATCACTTCTTAAATTTATCTAACAGGTTAAACAGTTAAATAGTAAGAAATTTATTCATTTAAAATTTGTCTTCGCTCCGAACAAAAAAAAGGACAAATTTTATTGAAAATGCAATAAACAAAAATAATCAATGTAAATTCAAAATCATAGTTTTGTTGATTACAATTTCCTTTTTAGATGAAAATAAGAATTGTCAATCAGGACCAACTTTAGAGTACATGATTTTTGCTTTACTATGGGAAGAAATCTCTTTATATCAATCGTAACTCTCGTAGTATCATAACAATACAAAATTATCGTGTTCTAATTTAAGCAACCTTACATTGTTGTCAAAATAAGGTGATGCAATCAGTCAATTTAATTCATTTCAATGTCATATTTATTCGCAATTCAATTATTAATTTAAATAGGATCGATTACATCATATTCATTTTGACAAAGTTGAGGTTTTAATTGTATGATTTTCATTATTTAACTAAAGTTAACTTTAGTAAATTTTTGGTCTCCTTTCCAATAATATTCTAGAAAGAATCAACGATTTATTGATTTGTTCAGAATCAATGAGAATATGATTTCGATCAAATGGGTTGAATCAACTAGTATTGGACCTGTTGATATTTTGTATTTTATTATAACATAATTTTTCTCTTGCTCACGGTGGACAAGAGAAAATATGCACACATCACACATGACAAGGCCACGTCAGCAAATCAAGTCGCACTGACAGTTGTGGGCACAGTAAACTCTTGTCCATCTTAAGTAGGAGATTATCCCTTTTTGTCATAATTAACTAATTTGAATCTTTTGTATCTTCACATCTACTTATGAAATAAGAAAATAGCTTAAACCAAAAGAAAGAAGGAACATATTGGAATATCGTTACAACGTAATTTGGTAAATGGGGAAGGCAATAACCACACCACTCCTCTGCCAATCAAAGCTCTTCTGTTTCTCGTTTCTGTATCTTTTTTCTTCTCTGTTTTTCGCTCTATATTTCTCTTTTTCTTACACGAAATGCATTTTCAGATCATCTCCCATCTATCCCATTCAGACCCCTCTGTTTTTCTACCCTTCATCTTATGGAGAACATAAATATGGCATTCCTACACTGCGTTCCTTCTGCAATTCTCCCGTTTTCTTCTCAGGTAAATGGGAAATCGATTAATGTTTCATCCTAATGCTCGTTGGTTTCGATTAGATTATGGTTTTTGAATTATGGGTTTTCGCGTTTTGTTAGATTATTGGGAGGTTTTGAAGGAAATCCAAGAAATATGCAGGAATTCGACGGCAATAGGCTCCCGGTCTTTAAAGTATACACAGACAATTGCTGATACTTTTGGTGGGAATTTCAGTGTTGAGAATAGATTTTCTTATTTCGATCATCGTGAGGATGGAAGAGAAATCCCGTGTGGATTCTTCAAACGTTTTCCAATCAGTAGTTCTGGTTAGTGGTTTTAGTGCTTGATAATTGTCAGAATTTCTTTGTGTGCATAGTTTTCATGAATGAGTGGTGGACGGCACACAATTTGGCGCATACATGCATTTAATTATTCAATAACTTCGCGAGTGGTAGGCGACTGTCACATCTTCCAATTGATTGGTGTTGAATTACTCGTGGGTTTGTGTGTTTTTCAGATCAAACTGCAATGGAAAAATGCGACGGTGTGGTGGTAGTTTCAGCTATATTCAACGACCACGACAAAATCCGGCAGCCAAAAGGCCTAGGATCCAAAACCCTTGATTGTGTATGTTTTTTCATGTTTGTGGATGATGTTACTCTCAAGGGATTAAACCATTACAATATAATTTCAAGCAAATCCAAAGATTATAAGATTGGTGCATGGAGAGTCATTAAAGTTTCGAGCAAGCTTTTGTACGAGAATGCAGCAATGAATGGAGCCATACCCAAGTATTTAATCCACAGGCTTTTTCCTAACTCAAGGTACAGCATATGGATTGATGCGAAGCTGCAACTAGTTATTGATCCACTTTTATTGATTCATTCACTAGTTATTAAAAATAATGTCGATATGGCTATATCGAAGCATCCATTTTACGTTCATACCATGGAGGAGGCAATGGCAACTGCTAGATGGAAGAAATGGTTGGATGTAGATGCATTGAAGATGCAAATGGAGACATACTGTGAACATGGCTTGCAACCATGGACGCCAACGAAGCCATATCCTACAGGTATTATATTACGTTTAATTATGAACTTAGCGTATGTCTGATGTGTAGCATTAAACATGATTTTAGTTTCTTTTTCTTCTTTTTTCTATATCGTTTAATACTAATATGAATAAATTCACTAGTTTCTTGATCCTTGGTAGTTAGTATTTCATTTTCTATTTGCCAGTTGGATAGTGATCCCTTTTTGTAGTTGGTAAACCAGAATCAAATGGGATTATTGATTCAAGGTGAAGCCACTTCTAGAAAAGCCATAGCTTGTGAAGTGTGCAAAAGATAGAGCTAATTTGACAGTTATTCTACTTTTCTTTTTCTACCTCTTATAAAAAAGTTTTATCTAAAAACTCTTCTAGTCAGACAAAATATATTTAGAAAATTATTCAAACATGTTCAAAGGCAGTTTTTTAGTCTCAGAAATAGTTTTTGACTTTTTAAAAGCCCTGTTAAACAAGTCAATATTTTATAAGGCTCTTCCTAAGGGTGTCGACATTTAAAACAAAAACTTTTGGCCACAATCAATTTCACAATAAGTATGTGTGCACTAAACTTCTTTTTGGAGGTGACTTATTTCAAAAGCCTATGATAATACTTGCAATGATGTACCAGGTAGAAATGTTTAAATCTGACAATTAAGGCGTGTTTTTAAGCTAACTTAAATCTTATGGTCGGGCCCAGATTATTGATTGTGCTATTAAAGCCTATAATCACAACCCTAAATTATAAAAAAGATTACTTTTAATAGAAGATTAATTATTATATGCAAGTTGCTTAAATTCTTCTAGGATATCCTTCTTGTAGTAGTACGTGATAGAATTGAACATACAAATACAATGGACAAATCTTTCTTCTTAAATAGTGTTTAGGGCAATCTAATTCACGTTTCCAACAAATCATATTTATCTATACATTTTGCAAATATACACTAGTGTCGAACACCACTGGACAAAACAGACATGAACTTAATTTTCTTTAATATTTTCTAGTCTTCTTATCGAACATGACATACGTATCTCTGTATTTTGCAGATGTGATTTGTAATATGAGCGAATAAAATTTCAACTTTTTTTCTTCTCTAATACTAAGTACTATCTAATTCACTTTGCTAAATATATATATATATATGTTAATGCATTTTGCAGATGTGCCGGATAGTGCTCTAATATTAAGGAAGCATAGTATGGTCACGAATCTCTTCTCCTGCCTTTTATTCAATGAATTGGAAGCGTTTAACCCAAGGGATCAACTGCCCTTTGCATTTGTGAGAGACCATATGAATCCAGGGATGAATTTTAACATGTTTGATGTTGAAGTTTTTGAACAAGTGGCAGTGGAATATAGGCATAATCTTAAACCTGGTGGGGCCAACTTGGGGCCCAAGGTTAAGAAGGCAAATTCTGATTTGTTAGCCAATGGTAGTTTTAGCAAATGTGAGAAGTATCTTTCAAATATGTGGGGGTGAATCCCATTATTAATTCTGTCTCCTGATTTTATTTTTTTTTTTGTTTTTTGTTTGCACAGAATGAGAGGTGTAAAAATATAAGTAGCTGGGAACCTTTGATATGATAGGAAAAGCTGACAAATTTAAGGGGTTGGCAGCAAATTTTAATTGGGAATGAGTAGTTGACTAGACCCAAAACAATAAATTACAGGGCTTGGAGTTTTAGCTTGTTTTATAATTGGTTTATATAAGAGCATTTCTAAGAATTTTTGTATATAACAGAGTACAGTTTTAAAAATAAGATGCAATATTTTAAATATATTTGGGCATGGAGGCTTTTTGCCTAATCGGCCTAAATTTCAGCTAGGTCCTCGATTGCACCGATCCAATTGGTCGGATCTGATCAGTTCTAATAACACTAAAGAAAAATAGAAATTGATATATTCTACAAACTCTTTATTTTACTTTTTCTAATATTCATTTAACAATTCTCCTCATTTTAGTAGCTCATTTCCCAATTGATGTAAGCAATAAACATAAAACTTTACAATTTCTATTAACGCCACGCCACGCCACACCGCACCGCAATTATATTGTTATTTCATCATGCTTCATAGCTAGTCAATTAAACATCATGCATCACACTTCATAGTTGCTCCATTCAAACTCATGCATCACATGAGCGTCACATTTGGAGAACACGACATGGTATAATAAATGTTGTGGGTCAAAGTTGCCGAGAAAGTTACAAAATTATAGTAGAAGGTTTTCACGTGATGACTGACGATTAAGTTTGTACAAAGTACTTAAGAAGTCGAGGCTGTCTCGATTGAAACCAATTCAATACTTACTAAAGCATAAAAATAGAACCCAAAATTGCAGGTCACCAGTCCAAATATAATGGCAAATTGTTGGTATAATCGAAAAAATAAAAACTAAGACGAGAAATATTTAAAAGCAAAAATTAGATTGTACAAGTTCGCGACACATGTCTTACCTACCATCGGGCCCTAATCACATGGGAATTTTGAGTTAAACCACTGAAGAGGTAACCATGGAAGGTAGATCACCTACAACTTGAGTTTCTATTGGACCACATGATTAAAAAATGAACCATATAATTTATCCACTTGCCTATTTGTCTTCAATTTTCAAACTTTAGAAGGAAAAAAAAGGGGTGGGGGTGGGGGTGTAGGCATTAATATTTGAGATTTCATAATAAAAATGTCAATCTTATTAAGAAAAATTATTAATTATTTTATCTTTATTTGATGTGTGATTTATCTAATTTAATCTTTATTTGGCATAACGTTTGGAGTCTTCTTAAATCTCAACCACCACGTGAATTGCCGAGCAGCCTGATATTTCTAAGTCCGTAGACCAGGTTTGAACATACGTTTGGCTCGTTCAATTATTAATCAAATAGTCTACTAAATGTGGAATAACTCGACATTTCTTTGAGTTTGTAGGCTAAGAGCACATGTGACAAGTCTTTTGAAAAAGTCAAAAATTACTTTTGAAAGTTACTATTAAATCTTATTGGAATAATTTCGAAAAATTGTTTGCTTGATCAGAGGAACCTTAAAAGGAAAAGATATTTATCTTTTTTTCTCCTCTTTATTTTTGAATTTAACTCCCAACTAATTTTGTTCTTTTTCAATTAAATTCCATCCCCATCCTAAAACCCTTTTAGCCTTTTTTTTCCTCTAAAATTTCCACCCTCGTATCTCTATATATACACCACTCCCAAACCCAGAGAATCTCCATCAATTCATTACGCACAAAACCCAACCCCATAGTAAGAGGAAAACCATTTCCCCTTCCCCTTCATAATGTCGTCACAGCGAATCGCATCCCACCGAGAAAACGCTGAGATATACACCGGCGATGCGATGTGCAAACAAAAATCTCGCGAACTACTCGAGAAAATGAATCTCCCAAAAGGGTTGCTCCCTTTAGAAGATATTCTGGAAGTGGGCTACAACGAGAACTCTGGATTCGTTTGGGTGAAGCAGACGAAGAGCAAGGTGCACCAATTCCGTGCAATTGGGCGCAGTGTATCGTATGATACAGAAGTCACGGCGTTCGTTGAGGACCGTAGGATGAGAAAGTTGACAGGTGTCAAGAGTAAGGAGCTTCTGATCTGGATCACCATTTCTGATATCCACATTCAGGATCCCAGTTCTGGAAAAATTACTTTTGGTACTCCTGCTGGAATTTCCAAAATTTTTCCGGTGTCGGCATTTGAGGAAGAAGATGAAAAGGTGAAGAGTTGATAAACCAGTAGAATAATTTTCATAATTAGGGAATAATGGGATGTTTTATGTTACTGGAATTTACGTACTTTTACTATTGAAATACTGTTGTGTTGCTTAAGGTTTAAACTAAGTAAAATAGTTTTCCTGTTTCATTTAAGTCAATAAAACTTTTTTTCTTTTCGAACGCATCACTCGAGTTTCAATTTCATTTCAGTTTGGTAACTAATAAAGTTTCTTTGAATCAGCCAAAAATCTGAAGTAAAATTTAAGTCAAAGCAAACAATTAATTTTAACCATATATTTTATATATTCACAATTTTTCAATCATTTATTTCATCAATTTTTATCGAAATCTACAAAAATCTAATTTTTAGGTAAACCGTAAACCACACAAATAAGCCACAAAAAGCGACTTCTTTTGTAGAAAGAAGCAAATCCATGCACGCTCTAAAGCACAAGATAGTTCACCTAGAACTTTGAGTTTAAAGATAGAACACATGAATAAAAGCAGAGCAATATATCCTACAGGTATTGTGATTGTTGTTCAACTAGAAATTCAAGTATTCAACCTCCTTTTGCATTCTGCTGAGAGTACATTTGACCAACACAGAACAAATATCTATGGAGCTTTGTCAAATGGTGTATACCAACATGCCTATACTCGTTGGTCGTTGCCAACCAAGAATTTTTATTTATTTTTGTTTGCTACGACAATGATGTAATACAGGAAGCTAAATTAGCCATATTAAATAGAACATCAAGCAAAAAGAAGAATGTCCTCCACTGAACAAACCGAAAGTCGAGAAGTGGGCGCTTAGATATATACAATATGTCAGGGTCGACCTTGAGATTTTGGGTACCCTATGCAACATTTTAAAATTGTGTACCTTTTATGTAATTAAAAAAACTTACTGGTATCAATAAAAAAAATAAACCTTAAAATGGCTCATTTTTCATGTAACAAAAATTTACCCTTTTAGAACCAAAAATATACAACAAAAATTTTTTTGGTGCCACTCTGAGCCCTTGTGCGGTTGTAACACATGCGCACCCTCATGGTCACATCTGCAGTATGCAAAGAGATGTCTTGGAATGTGCGGGAGGAACTCGGGGAATATGCTTAAGTTTTTGTGAATAATTTTCTTATTATTTTTTAAAAAATAGATAAAAATAATTAAATAAAAGCATAAAATTCTTAAAGATAAACTTGCCTCAAAGACCTCACTAATTAAGTAAAAGTATCAAATGTATGCAAGATTCATGGAGAAGGAAATAACGGAATGAATCATTTATACTTATAAGAAACACTAGAAAACATATTATTCAAAGTTGATGCTTTAATTGCAAATTGTAATTGAGAGATGAATTACCTAGATTACGATCCAAAAGTATATGAGAGGTTTTCAAGAAGAGAAGCAAAGAAAAAAAAATGGAGGAGCAATAATGTAATGTTGAGAACGATGTGCTTTACTATTGAGAATTTTGATGGTGAAATCTAGGGATGGGGTTAAAAATTTTGGGCAAATTTTGGTAGAGATGATGTGATGAAAACGTGAGGGAGATTGGTCATTGGACTGAGAAGCCAAGTGATTTGGATTTAATGTGGGTGACAAATTACTTTTTATTAATAAAAATTAAATAAAGGTTAAATTAAAGAATCTCCAGAAACTTTGGGGGTGCGAAACCATCCCCTTCGCCCCTGAGGTAGAGGATAATTGAGTGATTAGGGAAAGAAATTGATACGTATTAATGTCGTAAGCCCGGGCTCGAGCTCATTGCCCAAACTCAGCCCACCTTAATTATGCTAGGTCCAAGATCGGGCATAGGTTTGAGATCGGGCTTATCACATAGGCCGGGCTTGTAGCACTTTTTGTCCCGTCTCTTTGACCTTATCTCACATTTCCTAGGAATGTTAATCATATTCTAACTACAACTCCCCACTTTTCCTATTTAAATACAAACTTCCAACATATTACAAATTTGACCCCACTTTTCTCATTTAAATACAAACTTCCAACATATTACAATTTTGACTCTAATTCAAACTGTGCACTTCGGACATAACACGAACACCTTGTATAACAAGGATAAGGACTACATGAAGTTGAATCATTTTAAGACTCCATCTCCAACATCTATAAATACATGACCCAACCTCATTATTTAGGTACGTTTTACATAATATTTCAGCATACAGCTTTTCGCACAATTTCTCTCTCTGACTTAAGTATTGGAAGCACGATGATGACACACCTCGATTTATTTGTTTCAGGTATTGAAGATCGGATCGTGCGGAGCTCAATCATCTAGTTCGAGTTCATTAAAGTACAAGTTTTTGGTAGCATCAGAAAAGAAGGACAAAATCAGTCAATTCTTACTTCTTATAATGAAAGGATTGGGGGTTGTATATAATAAACGTGTTTCTATTACAAAGTAAAAGACCATATTTATAGGGCTATAAATAACTCTAAAAGAAAATATTGCATAATAATTATACAATCAACTATTAAAGAAAATAATTCTACACTATTGAAAAAATATCATAGAGATTGTTCTTTACATATCTTCAACACCCTCTCATAAACTCAATACGGTGTAGCAGCAATCAAATTGAGTTTGAAAGATAAATCGATCCAATCAAATCTTCAAATTTGCTTGTATGTCAACAAAGCCGAACAAATAACTCAAACTTGACGATAATGAAAAATCATCATCCACCAATTTAACCAAACCACCACCAAGACTTGAAGGAGAAATCAGATGACAGTCAATCTCAATACGGATTGGAGAGGAAGAAGGAACACCAATATCTGCAAATAACCAATGCATCCACTACTAAACCAAACAGATGCAAATTTCATATCCAAATTAATTGGATGCAAATTTCAAATTCCAGCTCGACAAATATCAAATGAATTGGATGTAAATTTCAAATTCTGGATACATTGAATCAACACCAAACCAAATTCCAGATTACTTACTATAACCAAAAGTTTAAAGAAAAACTCCTAACAAGTTTAAGAGAAGAAAATGCCCAACTCTCAACAAAAGCCAACAACAACCAACTAAATCAACACAAAACCAAATCGTTGCCATACATCTCGCCTCTACCGTTGTTCACCATTGCCGCAGAAGAAATAGGAATATAAACCAGACAGTACAGAATCCACAGTGACCCATCGAATAGTGCAGCCGCTATGTGTATTCCATGTGCATCTTGACACATTGAAACCGTTAAGTGAGCAGGAAAACCTTATTGTTTGGATATGAACTGAACCCAAGAAGAAATTTTCCATAATGTTGCACAAGATCACCGGAATGTGATGCAAAGAACAACAAAATTGCTAGTCGAACCAGCTGCTCAAAGCCACTTGCAGGAAACGAAATTCAAAGGTTAATTTGTTTAGGATCGTAACCGCTCTGATACCATGTAAAGAATATTATAAATTGTATATGATGAACTTGTTTCTATTATAAAGTAAAAGACCATATTTATAGGGCTATAAATAACTCTAAAATACACAATAATTATACAATCAACTATTAAGGAAAATAATTATACACTATTGAAAAAATATCATAGAGATTATTCTTTACATATCTTCAACACATTCAAGTACAAGTTTTTGGTAGCATCAGAAAATAAGGGCACAATCAGTCAATTCTTACTTCTTATAATGAAAGGATTGGGGGATTTGGCGTGACCCTAAATATAAACATGGAGTTGGGTTGGAATGAAAGTGCAAAAGGTGTATCGAGAGAGGTAAAAACAAGATTGGTGTTAAACGAAGAGATCAAAAAGAAGGCGAAGGCCAAGCCCAATAAAATTTCTAAGGTAAAAAAATATTTTTTTCAGTGTATCAACTCAGTATGAAATAACTTTTATTCCCCATGACTGCCGTTATGCGAGCAATCTAGTGGTTGCAATGAAGGCATAGGAAAATGGGAAGAATGCATGGACATGTTGGTTAAACCATCCCATCCGGGGAAAGTGCTCGATGCTAATCCAAGTCGACCCATACAAGGTTGAGCTCTATACTAACTCGCTTGATGCTTGACATGACACTATTTTTTTTTTCGTACAACCCTCCATGTATATGTTATACCTATGGATGGGGATATTTTTAAACACACACAGCTGCATTAGTGAGTTGTACAGTTTTACATAAGTAATTTTAGCATTATTAAGGTGTACGGCAAAATTTCATCAATTTGCCTTTGTTTTTGCTTGTAAAAAATTATTAATCCGTGCATAGATTTGTGTAAGAACATCGTGAAGAGCAGAAATATTTACTCATTTCATGCATGCATGGAGTAAACGCTAAGAAACTGTGGAGTACACATGGAACAATTCCCTCAAACTATGGAAATTCCATATGATTTTTACTCAATTCCCGGCTTTAATTTTGTCATTCTATTAGGATACTTGGTATTTGACCCTAAGTCAATAAATAAACAGTAAATATCCTCAGATGTCAAAAGTCAAAAGAACAGACATTTCAGAATATCCCATTCAATGTGAAGAATTAACGAATACATTTTCCCCCTCCATGACCTTAAAATCTTGATTAATTCATAATAGGCAGAAAGGGTAATAATCAAATTATGCAATCACCAAATCTGAGGCCAGTATGAATTCGGGCGAAATTAATAAAACAAACAGATTAACGAGAAAAATAAAAAATTTATTACCTTTTAACGTATTATTATTCATACATTACAGGATTAACATACCAAGGTATGCAAATTGAAAACCCTCACAACAATGTAAACTACAATAAATGAAACGCAGATAAAACTGCATACATCATATTCAAGATTTGTAGTTATACATCTTGATGCATGCATACGTATTATTGAAACTCATAATTCCTCATCTATGTGTCATTTCTGCCTACTTGACCTTTATCCCGGGTATACCGTATATATCCGTATGCTGCAAAAAAAAAAACGATGACTAATAATCATCTGCATTTCTTTTGAAGCATTTTCCTTTGATTTCTTCATCTTGTGGACTGTTCTTCAAGGCCGTCTTTCAGTAGAAAGCTCACAAAAGAAAGTGACTGAATTGGGGTACAGATTATGGCATGGTGATGAGCCTGAAGGAGGGATAAAACCCTTTGGAAGCATAACCAAGAAAGGCTTTGCATTCTTTTTCTTCATTTCCTTCCTGTTCAAACCCTTCTCTTTCTTGTTCTGACGCCCCTGTTTATTCAAGAAGAATGGCGTCGAGTTCTTGACATCGAACTTCTGGTACTTTGCTGGCGGCGCCATCGATGGAGCTGCGGTGGGTTGGGTTTCATGCAATTGAGAAGGATATGCGAAAGATATCATCAGTGCGAGAAGAAGAACGAGAGAGATGAAAATATTGAAGTTCTTGCGGTTACCCATGAGACTTTAGAATTACAGATAGTGATGCATATATACAGCGAGTGGGGTTTTCTTGTTAACTTGTGTGTGTGATTTTCGGAGGCTGTAAATTCCAAGACAGTGTACAGAGAAAGAGAGGGAGGCCAAGAGAAAGTGATGTAAAGAATGAATTTAATTTTGGAAATTTGGTTTTCTAAATAGGGTTCTTGATAATATATATGTGTGAATGTGTGTAAATGTGCCGGTTCCCATCGTGCTAGTTTCAACATTCGGCGGAGCATTTATATACTCGCCCAGAGGCCAGATCCGAAGATTTTTCCAATTTTCTTCAATTCTAGTCAATATTTTGTCTTTTTAAATAGCCAAATCACCGCCTTAGATTTAAAATCCTACTTGACAAATTAACAGCTCTATGAAAAGATGATTCTACCTTAAAAAATATAAAATTAGAGAAAAATTTGCAAATGGCTAATGTTATCGAGCTAGTTTCCGGGTCAATTTCGTATTATAATTTTCGAACATTACGAAATGTTCTTGATATCATTTTGAAGTACTCATGGTGTACTTCATAAAATACCTTTCAATTTGGAAAATCTGTAAACAATGAGATTGTAATATCAAGACAAATATAAAAATGATTGCACAAAATGAGTTTAATAAATCTAATTCCTGGTCATTGCTACTTTTGACTTGTTTTCGGGCTATACATCTCGATCGTTTACGTAGGTTCTTGATATATTTTGAAGAACGTATGACTAGTTATGTAGCGCGTGTATTGAAATGAAAAATCGTTAATTAGTAGTGAACTGGCTAACAATAAATTTCACCATCTAACCCTTCAAGATTGGAGAATGAATTGAATGTGAAAATTACCAATATAAATTGGGTCATGTCTTCAATGCGATGAATTTATTCTCAATCTTGCTCTGTCCGCAAATGCAATATTTGCATTGGTATGTATTTTTTAGTGCACCAATTTTTTAGGGTTCAGAGTTTTTGAGGANCTCAAATTAACACTATTCTTGAGTTGAAAACCTAATCTCACAGCTTTAAATAGATTAGAGAGTCAAAATCTCACTTTTAAAAATTGATGTCCCGTTTCTACACTACTTAAAGATTGGAGCTCAACTCTAATTTTTCATACATTTAAGCCCCAGTTTGGAAAAAAAAATATAAATAGTTTAATTTATAAATAGATAAATTTGAGTGGTGAATGAGTATAAATGAATAAATAAATGAAAATAAAGTTTGACCATTTATAAAATGTAAATTTTGCCAAACAAAGGCTAATTTGTTAAAATACAGGTTGACCTATCTAAATTAATAAGAAAATTGTACAATAATTTATTGATTAGCAAAAGTTATTAATTTGTAGAACATCTACATAAAAAATTACTATCATTCATTTGACAATGCAACTACATACTTTTAGTTAAAAAATCATTATCGTGTTACTTAGTTTTATATATTTATGGTTGGTAAGTTACCAATGAACTTAGTATAATGCTCCAATTAAAAATAAATAAAAGGGTGGTACATAAGAAAATATTGGATGAAGATTTCATAACAATTGCATCGTCGCATCGTCATAAGACTACATGAAGAGAAAGTTGAAGGTATGGATGATGACCCTACTTCATCTAATATAAGTGTAAATGAAAGTTATAAAGCGTGTTTCCAAAAATACAATTTTTTAAGTGGTGATGTCCACGTGGTTGGTTTCTATTGGCTGGAGCCCCTGTTCCTATTGTGTTTTCTCACGTGGGTTGTAAACCGTTCTATCTGATCTATGGTTGTGATTTAATTGAGCCTTAATTACCGTGTTTGAAGTGACTCTTGGCTGGCTGATTTTCATTCATTCTGTTTTGTGCTCTGGCGATAGAGAAGAGAAAAGGGCTTCTAGATTTCTTGAGCTCTCTCTGTGTGATTTTTTGCTTCCATAGATTGAGAGGTTTTTTGTGTATAATTTTGGGGCCTCTTTTTGCATATGATAACAATGGCTTGAGTCAAGTATTTTGGCTAATTTGATTAGTGACTGTTCTTGTGATTTATGCGATAGGATTTCCGTCTTTCTGTAGAAGTTCTAAGAGATCCAATGTTCGATTTATGACTATAACTTGGTAATAGTCTGATTTTTTGTTCCACTTGTAAATTCCTCATTGGAAAGCTTTTCTTGGTGCACTAGTGAATTGTGCTGATAGCTGAGCCTCTCAAATTAGGCATAATCGAACTGAGTTAACATTTTGGGTGTTGATTTCGTTTTCTGTTGTGTGTGTTTCTTGGGTGTGTTTCAACCGTTTGTGCATTAGATGGTATTTCCAATTTCGGTTTACATTCTTGGAGGAATTAAATCCCAACAGTAAATTAAGTGTCATTCACTCGTGTATTTCTCTTCTTGATCTTTCAAATTACACCCATGTTATAGCTTGTTGGGTAATATGAGGTTTTTCAATATCACAACAACGGAGAAGAAATAGTGTACTCTATATGTGTGTGTGTAACGATCCGCCCAATATCCCAATTTCATGAATTTAGATTAATGTCATATATTATAAATTATTGAGATTAATTGAAAGAGGTCAAAGGGAGGTAGTTCAACTGGACTTTTCTTGGTGCTGGCCATGATGCATGTTTGTGGAAAATCGAGGTCCATCCTGGACTTTGCAACCATAGGTATATATATTTTATCTCTATATACTTTTCAACCGAAGAAGAATTGGTTCAACTACGGCAGGCTCCTGAAATCAGATTTCTCACTATTTTTCCTTTCAAATGTTTGACTTCATACCGCAGCCAACTTCCATTACAAATAAATAAATAAATAACCCTACCTTAGGCTTAGGCTTTGTTCTCAGCATCTCCGCAGCCGTCAGAGGGGTTGCGCGCTTAGCATCTCCACCACCAGCTAGCCATCAGAACCGGCGTAATTAAGTCGTCTAAAGCTTTACATTCAAGTACGGCTGATAAATATCATTTGTTGATTTCAACTTTTTGTTTTTTATTATTATTGAAAAGGTAACAATTGAGTTTTTTTTTTTTACCTCAGACTTCCAAATTGATTGATCAGCTTTTTTACTAGTCAAGAGTATGTTTGGAACAGCTTCCGATCAGAGAGGAGTTAACGTGCCAGCAAGCGAGGCATGGAAGGTCTACGGTACGCTTGAACTCGCCAAAATTGCTCAAGAAACGCTTCCACAGTGGTTTCAAAAAATTGAAGTCGTAGAAGGTGATGGAGGAGCCGGGACAATTCTTGATATATATTTTTCTTCAGGTAATTAATTATTAATTAAATATATCAATACATTTCAGACAGATTACATTTGCTACTTTCTAATTCAATGATCGAGTAGCAAGTAGTAACAATTAGACAAACGAGATTGAGAACAAATAGGCGCTTAATACTAACTTGTTACTTGAATAATCAGGTGCAGGATTGTCATCTCGTAAAGAGAAATTCACCATAGTCGATGATGAGAGACGAGTGAAGGAAATTGATGTGGTTGAAGGTGGATATCTTGATATGGGATTTACGTTTTTTCGTGGTCGATTAGAAGTTATAGAAAACGAAGAAAATTCATGCATTACTAAAGCCACAATTGAGTACGAGGTAGAGGAAGATTTTGTTGCCAATGCTTCATTTGCAACTATCAAACCACTCGTCGATATTATGGATGCTGCTGCAAATTACTTGGAAAAAAAATGAACAATCGCAAGTCGAGCAAAATAATTAGCATTCTGCCTGAATCACTTGTAAAACGTTTGATTATTGTTGTTGCATCCAACTTTTACATTCTCCGCTACTCATTTGTAATGTCAAACTCTAAGCTACAATAAAACCTCTATAAAATAATAATGTTGGTACCAAAAAATTTTTTATTTTAAAGGGATTATTACTTTATCGATAAATTAATATTTATTAATTTATATAGTGTTAATTATTGTTTGTTGCAATGATGACGATTCGGACAAAGTACCTGTTTGGATTATGGTAAATTTACAAATCTTAGATATTTTAAAAATATCAATTATCATCATCGAGTAAATAGGAAAGCATGGATGACAGATTTACTTTTTCAAGAATTTGTTTGTTGATTTGACATGATGAACGGTAGAAAGGTTCTGCTTATATGGATAATTGCCAGGCACATTGATGGGTGGTTGAAGGCTTGAGAAACTATTTTTCTTGCATCCTAGCAAAACATCAAAGATTCAACCATGTGATACTAAAATTATTAGAGCGCTAAAAAACTGTCATAAACTTTTTTATTCTTACGAGCAACAAATTTTGAAAAAACAAACGTATTGAACGCTATTAATTTTATTAATGTAGCTTGGAACATTGGTGAGAAGATAATAACTATAGCAAAATGTTTTCGACACTACAAGATTTGGTTAGATGTAGATATTAATGTTGAACCAAAAGTTAGTGAAGATTAAGGAATCAATGGATTGCATGAAACTATTTCAAGTCTACGTTATAAAAATGTGATGGATGTCGAGCATATTTTAAACTATCCTAGTGAAAAATGACGCGAAGATGAATTATTAGTTAAGGGATAATCAATACACCTATCAATCAATGATTATGGTGGCTGTGTTTTATTAACGATTTCTTTAAAAGAGGCATTTCAAGCCATCGTAACTTTAAATAATCACTTTATACAAATGAAAAAATTATTCCAAATATAGTATACGCGTAATGCATATTTTGGAAAAGAGTTAAAATGAAAAGAAATGTTATCATTTAAAAGTTTGTTAATTTGTATTATTCTGGATCTAGCAACACTGAATCATTCTGCAACTTAGAATTCCATCTCAATGTTGAAAACAGATGAAAATTGGATGTGTAGGAGAAGTAGGAGAAGGCTAAATGCTGAGGTCAGGTTCCATATGCAGTATTGACTCCAATTGCCCGGTAAGATTTTAACTTATTTTTCTTCTTAAATACAGTCAAATGCTATCTAATCCCATCAACCAAACACAGCAAGTGCCCAGTGAGTTCTCAAGATGCATATAATCGAACAAGCATGAAAAAAAATAATACAAATTTCAATTTAATAACCTACAATATGATACCATTGGCGATTGTTCTATTGTACCACTCAAAAAAAGAGAGATCATATGATTCATAATTGTGCTTCAACATGTTGACATTAGAACTGCAGAATAAAAGCATTTGATACGGCCATATTATGCCTTGCCTTTTCCAGCTTGGAGAGACTGAATTCTTTGTTGTACCTTAACAATCTGCATAGGCAAAATATAAAAGGAAACATGGCGATTAAATATTACAAGAAACAGGTTTCGAATCTATAGCAAAATAAGTAAGAAACAATCACATGAGAAGAATGTTAGACTAGTTTAAGCTAACTTTCTGATTGCGGGAAATGGGAGAATGATATCTTTTAACCTTTTCTATTACTGCAATCTGATGTAAAAGTTACAAACAAAAATGTGACCATATACAAAGAACCAACAAAAATGATAAAAAAAATAAATAAATAGAAAAGTGATAAAAGCAAAATGCAGTAAATGAGAGTTTAAAGGGAGAAAACAAAAAAAAACAAGGGATACAATTACGTATTTAATAATTAAAGTGTCATTAGTCACATAAGAAATTGATGTGAACCCCCCAACATGGGCATAACGTGCATCACTAATTTCTTCTGATAAGTACAAAATGCGGGTATTTTATAACTTCCTATGCCATTGAGCTATGTATATATTACCCTCCTGGAAGATTACAATAATAGTAATCTATGCATTTCCTCTCTCTCTCTCCCTCCCCTCCCCACACCATTCCAACTACACTCCGTATCTAACGGTATACTCTTCTACTCGTACCATAGAACCACCAGACACCGAACATGATATATTGATTAGATCAATAGAAAGTAGAAAGTCATATTCAAGTCATTTTACTGTTATTTTTTTCCCTCGTCTTCTGTACCCTAGCAAAATCTTCTCAAGTGTAAAGCTGTTTCCGTATTGATGTTCATTTCAAGAAGTAAATCCACTGGTAACTAAAATGATTCAGTATTTCAACTTCTAGATGATTGCATTAGCATCATTACAATCTCATCGTAACAACAAAGCATCATCTTCATAGTCACCATTGTAAGATAGTAAACAATGCATTACTTTTAAAAAAGTTAATTTGACTTACTACAAATAACATTAGCCAAATATGAAGTAAATGTTTTTAGAAAAAAAAAAAAACACTCAAATATAAGAATTAAGGGAGAAACATATGATAAAAGGGGGCAGATACCAACCGATTCTTTCTTGCTGTTTTGCTTTTCTTCAAAATCTTGAAGTGTGGCATCCAAACGCTTCCTGGTGCACAAGATTAGACATTTAAAGCCAGTGGGAACTGTAGAAACAATAACAATAATAAGTTTGAAAGAACAAAATGGCATTGAAGAGGAGAATACTCAACAATTTCATTACACATGGTAGCAATGGATATTTAATTATCTGCAAGAAATCATTCAAACTATTCACAATTTACATGGTTCAACTTTTAAGAGTTTATACCATTGGGGTGAACGCATAATGAACAATAATATAAAATTACAAAAAAAAATTTAACAAAAAATGAAAACTTTTACTGGAGAAAGAAGGTACAAAAGGAAAGAGGACTTGGTGTCCTCGTCAAGGGAAATTCAAACTAAAAAGAACATATCAATCAAATAAACTTCCAGCTACTTCGAGAAAAACAAGAGCCATCTCATAAAAAGTTCTTATGGATTTTGCCAATAATGACACAAAAGAGAGCTCTCCCCATCTCACAGTAAGCGAAGACAAAAGACTCTTTGGTAATGTGCTTTGCTGAGAATTATTTGGCACTGACAGGGAGAGCAAGGGGAAAAAAGTACAGAGAAAAATGCAATGAAAAGGGCAAAAAAGAGCACAGTGAAGGAGCCACTGAAACTCTTTAGACATAGCCTTGACCAGCCCCATGATAAGATAAGCATTTGAATATGATTCTTCAAATGTTGAAGAGAAGTTGCAACTGTAGATATTAATGATAATAGATGAGAAGATCATCAGACCGTGAGGCATACAGTTCCATGTTTATGTGCCAGGTGTGGAGGTGTTAGGATTTCGAAATTAGACTTCAGAAGAATATGGTTTCATGTCTGAATGATTTTATGTCAGTTCCACTCACGAGCTATGCTTCCATACAAACAAGCATGAAATAGATAATAATTGCAACTATATTAAATTTAGTAAAATAGCTTTTATCAAGTGTTACACACAGGCTCCATGAAATACATAAGGTGTTTCAGATATGAGCTCAACCAGAGTAAATAGGTCAGGCATACTGAAATGCCAAGTCTACCAAAGAATTAGATTAAATTAAACAAAAGCCACAAGTAAACAACAACCAAATTAGCTAAGTAAAAAAGGACATACAATTCGGCAGAGATGTAATCTATTCGCTTGCGAACATTGGCATTAGCTTCCGCCAAGTCCTGTTTGACTAACACTGGTCCGATTAACTTGTAAACGTTTGCATCCTCGTTCAACAGATCCAATTCCTTCAAACACAAGCCCCAAATATCCAATATAAATACGTTAAACCAAAAAAATCAAATCACGCATACAGAAAGCAGGCAAGGGAGGACCTTTAGAACGAGCTCGTTTTCTCCAAGCTGAATAGTATACTTCTTTCGGACTTGGTGGTTCTTAGCTATATCTGCACAAATTGTATACATACATATAAAAAGCGCGCACACAAAAAAAATGCACAGTGCGTGTTAGGGTTTATTGAAGGGGTGGGGGAGTGAGGGAAACTAGACCTTTTTGGAGTTTGCTTAGATCATTGGCCTTGCTCTCAAGGTCTCTCTGTAGTTCTTTAACGGCCGCTGTGGAACCCATCGCTGCGGTCTTCTTCGACGGCGATTCCTCAATCTCTGATTTTCCCGGGGAAAACTATTATTCTATATATTGCATTCAGTTTAACAATTTCACAGTTGAGAATTACTGTTGAAGTCCCCTATCTATTGATAATGTGTCAATTAGGTTTCTGAACCTATTATCTTAACGGCTGCAGTGCCCAACATTTCGCTTTTGTGCGCTCAAGTACGCAATGAACAATTTCACCATCCTTTTTATTAAAAATAGTTTCTATTTCAGCCATTGTTTGACAGGGGCTAAGTTTAGATTTCAGTCATTGTTTGGTAGGGATTTAAATCATGATTTTAATTTAAATTAAAGTCAAAGTCAACAATTAATTTTAACCATACATTTCTAACTTTTATATCAACTAAAAATTTGATTTTAATTTCCACCAAATATGTGCCGAGTCTCGTTCTTTAAAATTTATATTTCCTCGAATTTATTTTTAATCAAATATTTATTTATTTTTTAAAAAAATCACTTTTCATAAAATCTATTTTTAAAAAATGGGGCTTAAATATGGATTGATTTCAATTAGGGAAATTGATACTTTTTGTCCCCCAAACATTTTCAATTTATTATTGATCTATCATCAATGTTTTTTAAGCAAATAACATTTTCAACCATTTCAAAAATACTGTAAAACTCAACCTTCCATCTATTCCGAACCTATTATTTTGATGGCTACAGTGCCTAAGATTTTGCTTTTGTAGCACTCAAGTACCCAAATGAACAATTTTCACATTCTTTTTTATTAAAAACTAAGGGGCTGTTCTCTTCATGTTTCAATTTTTTATTTTGAGTTTTGAATTCATTTTGAGTTTTGTGTTTTGAGTATCTATTTTGAGATTGTTGAAAATGTGTTCTTTTTGTCATTTTGAAAAATTATTTTCAAAAATAAAAAAATAGAAAACGTGTTCTTCTGTACTATTCTCGTGCCTTCTTCCAGTTCCTTCCATTCTATGGATCCCTTGCTGCCATCGCTCTCCGCTGCTCCACCCACCACCACCACCACCACGACAGCGACAACACCACCACCACAACCATCCCAAGTCAACTATCCAGACTCCGTGGATTCATCCCCTTGCTCTAGAAACACCAACTCCTGGGACAATCCGTCCCCACTGCTCACCCAAACACCAACTCCTGTGCGGTGGTGGTGGTGGTAGTGAAGTTTATAGCTTTTCATTTTGTGTTCTTTATGTAGAAAATATTGAGGCAAAATGAAATCTTGGCTCCTTCCTTCTCTTTCTTCTTCATATTCATCTTCACCTTCATCAATCTCTCTTCGAATTCTTTTTTATCTCATTCCTCACAATTGTATATCATCTTCCTCCACCATCCCAGAAATTATAGATGTGCCCAGTCCCAATCCTTCTGGTATTGACACCAAGCGAACCTTAAAGTTCAAAAATTCAAGCAAGATCAAAACTTTTCAAATTTCTATTTCAGAAAACCAGTTTTAACTCTAACCCATATCATCGAAACTCTTATCTCATAGGAGTATTTCAGTTTTGCGTCTCAAAAATCGGAAGAATTGTGACAAAGGAATGAGTGAACCCAGAGAAGTTTTTTTTTTAAATTTGGAGCGTTTCCCGCGTTTTCAATTCGTTTTCGTGTTTTGGGAATTTTGGCTTGAAAATACCCAAAACGACAAATTTGTCGTTTGAGTTTTCTTTGTAAATTTTAAGCTTGTTTTCGAAAACGCGTTTTTGAAAATAAAAAAAAAAAACCCTTTTTCACTTTTTTGAAAATTCGAAAATAGAAAACGACTTAAAAAGGGCAAAGAGAACAGCCCCTAAGCCTATGTTTGAGTATCAATTTTTTTTTAAAATTTATTTTTAATCAAACATTTAAAAAAAAATCAGTCTTACAAAATTTATTCTGAAAAATAGGGCTCAAACAGGGAATGATTTCTTTTAGGAAAATTGATACTTTCCATAACCAGTATTTCCAATTTGTTACAAATCTATACTCAACCTTTTTTTAGCACAAAACATCATTAATCTTTTGAAAATACAATAAAACTCAACCTTCCTAAAATGATCAATTTGTCCATCTTAAAATAAACACAAAAAAGGAAAGTAACTTAATAAGCCCTTGTTTGAACCCATTTTGGGGGAAAATGTATTTAGAAATAATGATTTTTTGAAAATTGTATGGTTTATAAAAAAAATTGATTTATGTGTAAAATTATTTTATTGGAGAATGTATGGTTGAAAATAATTTTTTTTTAATTTTTTTTTTTAAATATAGCTCAAACAAGGGCTAATTAAAAAAAAAAAAAATGGAAACGCTACCTAAATCTTCTCAAAAATTACGAATTAGTCACAGATAAATACAATTGACAAAAAAAATTAGGAAATGAAATAAAAAATCTTGTTCCGCGATCTCTCAACTCAATCCCCATCCAGACCATACCACAATCACCAAAAGTCAAAATTTCATAAAAAAGATCGTAATAAAGTTATTGTGATTTTAAGAGAATGTTTGAGCCCGAATTTTTTAGTAGTATAATTCATTTTGAAATAATAGATTGATAAAAAATGTGTAGTTAAAAACGAAATAAAAATTTTTAGATTGCGTATAATATTATTATATTGAAGAACGTGTGACTGAAAAGAAAATTGAGAAAATGAAATTTGAAAAAAATAAAATAAAAGGATCAAACAAAGTCTAATATTTCTTTACATACTATTTAACTGATTTTTACTTTTAAAACAACAAAAGTTGATCTTACAAATATCCATAGTTATCAGATCTGACCCGTTCATCCACTTGAAAAAAATCATTAGGTCATCGGATCGTGGTTCAATCAGTGAGTTAATGTTTCAACCGATGGATCATTGTTAGATCGTAATTTTAAATTAAAAATATTTTTTAAAACAAATGTCATCGATTTTTCTAAATATAATATATATATATATATTAATTCACTATTATTACACAAGTTCGGTTATGGATGTGATATTTCACTTCAAAATGCCAGGTCCGAATCTCTATATCTGCATATTGATGAAAAAATTGTGCTATTGATTTTGTCGTAAATTGGTTCACCCTTGAACCGATTTCATCTAAACTCGTTCGATTCGACCATGTATTGAGCGATTCAATTGATTTTTTATCGGTTCACTTTCTAAATGTTCCAATTATAGCAATTGGACCGAATCACAATTCAATTTGTCAATTTTGAGACCAGGCCGGCCCTGCTTTAATAACTATGCAAATATTAATACAAAACTAAAAGTTTTAACAATTGTGTATAATTATTTACATAATGATATATATATATATATATGCACATGATGTGATGAGATATAATTGAGTTCAAATTTCTTCAACCAACTTTAAAAAAAATACCACACTCTCTTGTTAACATTTCATCTGTGTGTAAATCGTTATATAACTTCATTATATACAAATAATATTATTTGAATTTTAAAACCCCAACTCCCATTTATAGACATTTGTCAGAGACACTTGGAAAAGTAAAACAGAAAAATTCGTAAATGCATCGTTACATAATATTATTTCATAATTTACTACGTAATATTTAAAATACTAAAATTTACTAATTTTCAACAATAGAACCCAGATGACTTTTTGTAATCGAAATGTTTTGAATACTCCTTCCTTCATGCCTCCCGTTTAGTACTTCTTCCGAAAAAAGAAAATCAATTCAAAAATATGTATGGAGATCAATTTATTAGAAAATCTTAGGGGTCGTTCTCTTTGTGTTTCAGTTTTGTGTTTTGAGTTTTGAATTCATTTTGAATTTTGTGTTTTGGGGGTGTATTTTAAGATTATTAAAAATGTGTTCTTTTTTACATTTTCAAAAATTGTTTTTGAAAATAAAAAAAGGAAAACGTGCTCTCTCTCTCTCTCTCTCTCTCTCTATGTCCCTTGTTTCCCTTGTTTTCAAGTTTGTTTCCCTTGTTTTCAAGTTTTTCGTGGGTTTGGTTTAAAAACGTCCAAAACGATGATTTTATCGTTTTGTGTTTTGTGTACAAATTTTTTTTCGTTTTCAAAAACGCGTTTTCGAAAATAGGAAAGAGAACGCGTTTTCACTATTTTGAAAAATCGAAAACAGAAAACGACCCAAAACAGTCAAAGAGAACGGCCCCTTAGTTTCTTAAATTATTTTGTTGTTCGAATATATGGAGTGTACTTCAAAAGGACATCAAGATTTAATTTTAATTCACCATCAAAATGGCTTGTAACTAGTCCTGGAATGACCCAGGGTTCGATCGGAACACCTTTTTCTTCCTCGTCTTCAAGCCAAGCCCTCATCCACACGAAAGAGAAAATTAAACTACATGACATCACAAGAACAAATAATGCAACAACCTCGTGTTCATCTATGCAACCTACAATCTATCATTGAAACGAAAAAATTAATTCCAAAATAATACAACAAACAAATGTAAATCATTCTTTGATTTGTGTGATACTAGTACAGATTACATTTTGCGTGAAATATGCACGAAGATCAACTTGTGAGATTTTTTTCGGTGGAGATGATTCACGTTCTACAATAAAATTGGAGGAAGATGACAATGTGAATTATTTCTTTACTTCGTGAGATTTCTACATATTACATCTCGCGTAAGATAAGTATGAAAATCAAACCGTGAGATATTTTTTGGGGTTTTTGTAGATGAAGATGATTCACTTTCTACAATGAAGATGAACATGCGTGTTTTTAGGGCTTTCTACATAATTCATACATAAGGACATGTTTGTAGGAATCAAAATGTATTAGTTGTAATGTGTTTGTAGGAGTAAAATTTGTTACCTTATTTATTATTCTTTTGATTTAGAATATTTTCGATGTTTTCTTTTTACTATTATTTTATAATTTTTACTGAAAAAAAAA
>CAIGRB010138116.1:10098-21145 GCA_903798255.1 Fraxinus quadrangulata
AATTTATCAATAATTTTAACTTTATAGTAGAACAATAGTCTTGTGAGACCAAGTGAAGTAGTGGATGTGTATACATGTCGGAAAATCTATTAAGAGACCATAAAAATACTTATTTGCCCCTCCTTTTTTAAATAACCAAAAAATAATAATAAATACGAAAGTAAAATTAAATATTTGCCCCTTTATTTAAAGCACAATGATAGATTTTTGGATGAATAAGGATAATACGATTAAAAAAGTTGGGAGACGTAAGTGTGACAATAAATTAATATTAAGGATATTTAATGAAACAAAATGTGTTGCATTTATAATCGTGGTGTTATATAATTACCCTATTGGAGAGGAAGTTTCTTATCCAGTAATAGGAGAGGCTTGGTTAAGGGAACCCACCGTAGCAACGGCCCTATTATTTCGATGGAGAGAAGAACCTATGATTAGCTTTTCGAGAAATTTCCAAATCGGGACTCAAGTGGGGTTGGAGAGCTGCTGCCCTTAACAAGGGAGCCACTCTGCCAGAGCGTGTTAAGCCCGCAATTCAACGGCCACGAATGAGCAAAATGAAGGTTTCATTAATGATAAAGATCGTAGTATGTCATGTCGTCTCGTCCCCGCTGCACGCAGGGGGCCTCAGGCCCTACTTAGTTGACTGACAATGACAAAGGCACCTGGGATATTAGTGGTCAACACAAATGGTTACTGGAGCCAGATTGCTAAAGCGACTCCCGAACCGTCGGGAATTTGGAATCTGGAATTTCGATAGCACGTCATGAGCACCGGGCTAAGGGGCGGTTGGGATATTATGTGATTAGTTAGTATTCCAAATATTAGTTGGTATTTCAAATATCCGATTCAAGTAGGCAAAGAGATGGTTGAATCAAAATAATTTTGTTTATGTAATTACTAATTACAGAATAATATAAGCTTACGAGATAACGTCGAGAAGTGTTTATAAATTGTTTAATAAATAGTAAAAATTGGGTCAAATCAAATTTTTTTACACATTTCGTGGGATCCACAAGTATTATCCCATTCTCCACCACTTATTTCTACCTATTTTTATGAATAAAACCATCAATAAACACTTCGCAAACAAACTCAATAATTTTAGAATTGAGAGTGCTGTTTATGTGCCTTTAGTAGAATGTACTAAAACTAATAGTTAGATTAGAAAATATCTAATTCCAAAATGAATAGAGCGGTACAAGATTTTTATCTCATTTGAGCATGCAGAAATTGGCCTGGGTATGGTACTAGGTTTAGTAGGTTTCGAAGTATGTGTTGACTATACGTTGGTTTTTCGAAGGAATAGTTTCTTGATACACATTAAAGTGTGTAGTGCGTAGGGGTAGAGTTATAAATTTTAGCTTGTTGACGGTTAACGGTGCTACGATGCCAACAATACTATAGTAGCCTATAGCAGTCGGAGGACTGCTATAGCTAGTAGATAACGATATTTGAAGAAAACATTAAAGATGATTATTTTACTTAAAAGACTTTTTTATGTTCTACTTTTCGACTGAATTTAAAGGAGACTTTGAACAATATATGTCTCCTAGCTCTGGAGAGAGCACTTGGGAAATAAATTGATTTTCCTCAATAAATAATTTAAATAAAAAAAAAATCCAATCTATTTGACCTTCATTACCATCGTGGAGCGGCTTTTTGTAAAAAGATGAGGGGAAACTTAGAAAGACGTCAAAAAAGCGAAATATACGCGAACACTTGGTCTAGATGTTAAGAATAGTGTTTTTCCAACTTTATCCTTAAAAACATGAGTAAATTAACGACGATGTTTATAAAATTTATGTAAAAAGATTAAATATTCATCAAACTAATGATTAGAGATTGCAAAGTCGATGTCTAAAGGTTGAAGACAAATTTCCTATAAACACTAAAGGTTGGGGCTAATTGCACAAATTTCTCAAAAGAAATATAGCAGGGAAAAAATGAAAAGAAGCCGATATTTGAAACTTAATCTACCTAATGATAAATAAGAAGCTTTACCACTAGGCCAGCAGCATTTTCTCAACATTACTCTAAAGTTACAATATTATTTGTTGGGGTCACATTGATAAAAAATAATTTTTCTTAGAACAAAACTAAAATTCGAAATTAGCGTGGGTACGTAGTCGACCTCATTGCTCCCATGCTAAATTTGCTTTTGGTACCGCGTGTTTTATTTTTACATGTACCCTACACCTAGTTCGATATGTGAGGGTTGCTCACCCAAGGGCATAACTACACTTAAAAAATACCGAGAAAGATCAATTGGTTCGAAGAATTTCAATCGCTTAAGAGAATCAAAGTGAAAGAATGGATGAGAGGTAATTTGGTTTAAAGCTTTAATTACATTTGTACAATACTACATCAATTAAATTCTCATCCATAATCTTAAGTGAAAATATGAAAATAATTTTAAAACCTATATTTCACAGCTTTTAATTTTCTATATTTCAAGAAAAAATTTGATTTCCAAAACCAAAAATAGTGTTATTCAAAATCCAATTCCACTTGCTCGAAGGCTTTCCATTCAAATGGTATTATTTTAGTCAAGTCAACATTGTTGACCAATCCTGGGCAAAAGTCAACCTTTAACCTGTCAAAATCATCCTTGGCTTTTTGTAGCCTTAAAATGGCCTTCAGAAACTATGAATTATCAGTTCAAATATTGCACCACATTCCTACTTGTTGCAGATAAAACAATTTGAAAAATGGCATTTCATCTCAAAATATTGAAGGTTGATTTACTTGAAAGGTTGCTCCTTAATTAAACGATCATTGAAATTTTGAACATCCTCAAAATTGTAGCTAGTTATCAAAATTTTAGTGATACAATAGTTAAGGGGATAACAAGTTTGTACTTATGTATATCTATATATACGAGTAATTTTCATAAATAAACTTGTATTATGGTCTTATCATCATAAATGTGTCGAAGTATTAATCGAAAAAGTTGCCCCAAGTATATTCACAATCAACCAAATAAGCATATAGAAAATGACAAGGGGGGAGACAATTTATAGCATTGAAATTGCTACATTGAAATTGCTTTGGCAAACTCAAAGGGTGTCTTGTGGTGTTACCATGAAAATGCTTTCTAACAAATAAAACAACAATGAGAATGCAATTTTATGTGGGGGCACAATAACATTTATTTGTGCAAATTGGAAGACACCATCTTCAACCTGAGACCATTACATGGAGCCCATATTAATTATAGGAAATTTATATATAATAAGAATAAATAATATTTCTTGTGATTTTTGTAGATAATCAATAGATAGGCATTCCATTCTCTTATGCATATTTTATACGTCACACTGGACAATATTGTATTATACGACAGAATACATATTTCATATTTATCCTTACAATTGTTTGCCATTGTCCAATCTATTTTATCAAACTTTACCCTTATACGGTATTTTTATTAATAAATAAGCTTGAACTTTCTTTTTCTTCGTTAGTATTGTATAATCTATCTTATCAAGTATCATTCAACTTATCGAACATCAACCTTAAAAACATGTTTCATCAATATATATACTCCTTCTTTAGTATTATTCGATCGACCTTATCAAACATGTCATTCGTGTTTGAATTTGAGTTACAATGAAGGTCGGACGCAAGATAGAAGTTAGTTTTAATTAAATTCTGACCTAAAGACTGGTACATGACAGTGGAGGCCTTAACTATACTTAATTTATGAATGTAACAATCAAGCTCTATATCCCAGCCTGTCATTGTTATTGCCCCCACTGTTATGACTTTATAATCCATAGAGCCTTTATGCCTACATAGGACCGCGTATTTATGAATTATGATATGGATTGAGAATAAGAAAAAGAGAATTGCCAAACAGTACACAAATCTTTAGATAATTTCACGAGGAAATTCATAAACAGGAGTCAATACCCGAACCATACATTGTTCTTGCTGTGTTTAGAATACTAACAAACAGATTCAAGAAAAAACTGTTGAAAAAGCATAACCCACAGCAGGAAAGATCCATATGGTGCGTTCTTGACTCCGTCGTTTAAGTAAAAGCGATAATAAGTAGGACACAAAATAAGCAGAAAACTGGACATGATCAATAAAAGCTCCTGTGAATTGTAATGAGAATGGCAGCAAAAACAGCAGGAGGCAGCAGCAGCAGCAGCAGGCATATAGATGCAGCAATAAGTCAGTTTCAGCCATTGATGATAGTAGCATTCAAAGTTCCCAACTAACCAAGATAGTCCCACCCCATCCCACAACCCTTCATTGATGTATTTCTTTCTGATCATTAACCATAATTAAAGGCGACAAACACTTGTGGAGCATGCACCGGAAGATAAATTTAAGGTATCATCCGGAAGTAGAGCAATTCAAGGCAGCTTTAATTTGGTGGACAGTGTTGCTGATAAGGTTGTTAATAGTTGTGACTGATTCAGGGCTCATTTTAGCAGATGGCAAGTTGCTTACTAGTATTTGAAACACAACTGTAATAAGTGAACCTGCTGATGATAACCTAACACCAACACCGCCAGTATTTGAACTTGTCGAGGCTCCACCAACACCACTTTCTTGATCTGGTCTGCCATCGGGCGAGATGGTTAATCCCGATGGTACCAAAGGTATATATGAGGGATCTTCACCACTCATGGCTATGTTGACGTGGTGTAAGTCAACAGGACAGTAGACAACGAGTGCTCCCGATGAGTCTATGCAACTTTCTTGGAGTATCAACATGTTGCTCTGGCTAGTGTTTAATGCCTGGTTCAAAAATGTTCGAACTATAATTCTTTGCACAACAATTAATCAACAGTTAATCTTGTCTACTGTATTTTCAAGTCCTACCACATTACATGTTTGGTAAAGTGTACTCGACAATAATGGACGGTAGCAAGGAAGAAAATAAGCTAAAATCTGGCCAACTGTACTTTTTAATCCAATCCAAAACTGCTTTTCAAACAGGTTTATACTGAAGAAAATGAGCTAATGAGGATCAGGGGAATGGATTTACCCGGATAACAGATATACAGTTCCCTGGATGAGAGCCATTGGCAATGTGAGCCACCTCTTCAACAGGATTTTGATTGGAAAGAACATCCCACTGGATTAAAGAAAGAAAAGGAGTTAATCCAGATTATTAATAAGGTCAACACAAATTATTTTGGAGTTTCGAATTAAACAAAGATATAGGAGAAATATAAAGGCAATGAAAGTAGATTCCCGCTGATTTTACCTGAGGTCGAGCCCTCTCATCCCGGAAGAAATTGAATGCATTTTCTGGAGGAATGGGAAGCCAAATTGTAGAGGCGGCACTGAGTACCGTAGCATTAGGCTGGCCAGGATCGGTGCTCTTATGAAGAGTTGCTCGGACTTCAAATTCATTTGACCCTGAAAGTGTGCTCCATTGTTGGCCATTAGAAGGGTTTAGGCTTGCACAGAAGTTGTTAACCATTCTCTGTGCCAGTTTAATCATACTTCTCTTCCCTTCAGGTGAAGGAATAACTGTATACGTAGCTTTTAAAATTAGATACCGGAAAATTTAATCCATTAGTTACTTCATACTCAGGCATACAAGAATGCTTAGAACGGTTATTTACCTCCAAGGAGGTCGTGACTCGAATTGCTGGTAACCATCAGACAAGCGTATCTCTCGCATATCCTTTGAAGAGTCGAAAGCCATTTTTCAGCTCCAAATGCCATTCCACTGTGAATAAGATCCATATAAAGCCTATGAATTGGAGCTCTATCTTCTATTTCCCAGTGTTCCACCCAGGTGACCTGTTATAAATAGTACATAAAAATCACTAACTTTCATAGTCCAAATTAATGATTACTAGAATAATGATATTATTTGATTCAATTTCACAACCTTGGAATAACCATTAGGCATATCTTGTATTAAGCATCCAGAAAGAAGCCTGTGAGTTTTACATGATGAAACAAATTGGTTCTCTTCATGAGGAAGATCATAAGAAATATCGACAATTGCCCACGAGCCATGCTCGATTTGCTGACAGAAACGTAGGAAATAGAATTGCCTAGTCGGAACCAGTGGCGAAAGAACCTGCAATTCTTCGTACATCTGCCATAAACAGTAATTTAAAAAAAAAAAAAATTCAAGAAACTCATTAATCAAACCGACCCTACTCCAAATATAGCATTCATACGGATTGGATTAGAATTTATTACCAACTGCAAAGCACCACTTGGGCTTCCTAGCATTCCAGAAGCTAGTACTTCAACCGTTCTTGCCCTTGAAACAATTGTAGGAAATAATTCCATCCACTTATTCTGGCAAGTTAAGCAAAAAACCAGTAATGAAATTATAGATATTGAACAATATATATTATGAGTAAATATAAAGAAATGAATGAAACTAACCACATCCATAAACATGTCCACCAATGCCAAACCATTCATTATCACAACGCCTGAATCTCTCGAAGCCTCAATCCGAATATTGGGATTTTTCAACTGATTATTATGCCTTGGGAAAATCCTTTCATAATTTTCGAGATTAAGTATTTCCCTGCCATCGTTTGGTGACTTCATCCAAAGAGGTTCATTGGTTTGTAACAGCCTAATCAATTCATCCATGGCGTTTCCAGCTACATCAGCCATAAGGGATTTGTCCATATCAGAAATGCTCATTGTTGGGAAAGATAAATTGGAAATGTTGGTCGAACTTCCCGAGAGAAGATGAAGATCAAGTGACGGTCCAGGCAACATTCCATGGCCCGAAAAACTTGCCATGGATAAATCCAATGAAGATACATGAATAGGCTGCACTGGTGGCAGTTGTGAAATAGGCCTCCCTATGTACTTGGCTGCAAGGCTAGAAACTCTGTCAAGCTGTAAATAGATTTAAACAAATCAACAAATATTATTGAACACGACTGAAAATTATAATATCCACTATTATCGAATCCTTCCTACCGAATATCCCATAAATGAAAATAAAAATATTAACAGACCTCTTCTTTCAACTGAACATTCTCAATTCGTAATTTTTGCTCGTCGAAATACGAATCTTCTGTAACTGGAGGGCCTCCACAAGAAGGGCAGATCACATTTTTGAGTGCCTCTCTGATTGCTATATTTTCACATCTAATTTTGTCATTCTCTGCTCTAAGTGCAGAATTATCTGCTCTTTCATGTTGTGCCTAAATCAAGATTAATCATCAAATTATAATCAAGATTTAACAAGAAAAGAACCAATTATTTAACAAGAAAAAGAAGAAACCTTCATTTGAGTCCTCCTGTTTTGAAACCAAAATTTAATCTGCCTGGGATGCAAATTTAACTCTCTGCTTAACTGCAATCTTATCTTCTCATCTGGGTGGGGACACTCTTTGAACATCCTTCATTTCAAGAAAAAAAAATCACACACAAATATCAGTATTTGCAAAAGATTCTTTCGTGCTAATCATACTATAAATACATGTATGTGTGCATGTGATGTGCAAAGAATGTAAAAGTCTTACGCTTCAAGCCTTTGAATTTGGTGGGCAGTGTGGCGATGATAGCGTTTTTTTCTCCGGTGAGGGTCGGAGGCGTCGCGGTGGTTACCGCCGGAGCCACCGCCGCCACTGCTAAACTCCATTGATTTCGATAATTACTAGGTGTCTTAGCAGAAGAAAATCCAATATTAGAGATATTCAAAACACTTATATTCAAGAAGCTCTTGCAAATTATCATCTATTCCCATAATATACTGTAATAAATTACTACTGTGTCTATGGTTTACTCTATACTAATAATGATTGGAAAAGAAATGCAAAATAAAATCCAAACAAAATACAGCAAAAAGAAAAAGTTGATGGCTGGAAGAAATAATCACGAAGAAGTATATCTGGGATTGATATCGAAAATGATATGAAATTTAGGGAATGAAATTTTATTGTTTGAAGGACGTTTAGCATCGTTTAAGGAACTAGCCTTGTTTGCATTTTTGACAGTAACGCCCGAAAAATCATACACACAGATACAATATATATGTCAGCAGAGAGAGAGAGAGAGAGAGGTGGTGGTGGGGATGGGGAGGATTTGGTGGAGAAAAGCAATGGAAATGAAAAGAAATATGGGAGGAAGGTGTGTGTAATTAAGAGAAAATTGGTAGAAATAAGAGAGATGGGCAAGCCATAATAAATAACTACACCTATACATACACACAAATTACTACTGCCAATACGTGTTTTGTGCGCGTTGTAACTGATAAATTTATGGGGGAGGGAGAGAGGGAGAGAGAGGGTTTTAAGTTCTTTGCAATACGACTTTACTCACCATTTGAAGAAAATAATTTGAGGGGCATTTTTGGGTTTTTGTATTAATAAATTTTTAATTGAAAATTATTCTTTATTACTCAAGCCTCTTATTTTAACTAATTTTTGACCACATATTTTATGGATCCATTATTTTTATCGATTTATAAATAGCGTATTTCACTAATTTAATCAAAATTTACTAAAAAATTAAATTTTATTTAATAAAAAACGGCATAATACACGAAGAACAACGCCTCAACATATCCTCTTATTCCAAGGGAAACAAACAACTCAGCACATACATTGACAAAATAAATAATGTTATCTAACATTAATGGTGCTGATCACCAATATAGATGATCACAATTAATATGTTCAATTAAATTAATTACGTGACGTTACATTTAAGTGAATTTATCATTTAATTTCAAGCAATTATTATCTAAATTGGTACTTGACATCAATAGTGCTGAATAATTGGTACTCATTTGACTATACTTATATCATGATTGTACAAAACTAAGATCAATTTCATAGTAGTATATATTAAATCATTTGGTCAAAATTAGTCTTTGGAGTTAAGAAAACTACTAAAATACCCTTCATCTATTGTATTAACCCTTTTTAATGTTTGATAATTCGAATTACATAAAATTGATAAAGGACTGCTCGATTTCAGTCAACTCAATTACTTTATTACAATTCATAAAATCCTTTTTAGCTTAAACCATAATGAAGCAAGTACTCAGAATTTGCAATGTATACACAAATAAGTTCAGAATTCACTTAGAAAATAACTTTTTTTTTTATCCGGAAGATATTAAAACGAGTTATTCTCTATAATGAAACCATATGTTACTCCGTATTTTTTGATATATATATTTTTTATTTTTTTCAAAGGACAAGGACGGTTGAGTATAAAAAAATTAGAATTAAGCTGGTTTGTCGGAATTTTTTTGAGACCGTAGTTGACATACACTCACATGAGCGTAAGACTCGTGCGAGACCCATGTGAATAAAAAATTTCAAAAAAATGCCGCCCCTATTGTGAGTATGCTGTCAATGAGGGCAGGCAACGTAGCAAGATTGAAAAATTTCAAGGGAGGATAAAGCTATGGGGAGGCAGTTAATGCTGGTCAGTTGGCTTGACTTTTTCCGGCGAGTGGAGGTGTAACTACAAATTTGTCCTTATTGGGAGGTTGTTATTACAAATTTGTCCTTTTTGTTTTGTAATTTATGCAATGTAATTAAAGTAAACAAAGAAAAGAGGTCAAAGGTCGAAGCCCTTTTGAGTTTTAACTCTCCAACTGTCCATGGCTACAGCAGGATTCAGAATTTCGGTTTAATTTTAAATTTTTTAAACAAAAAAGAAGAAGAAAATGAATAGTTTGAATTTCCTCGATATATTCTTAGGATTTCAAGAATATTTTTGCAGTAAAGTTTAAGATATCAATTTTTGATTGCTTTCGATAGGTCTCATGTTAAGAATGGCAACAAAATATGATGTTTTAAATACAAGGTTTCCATTGCTTTCGAAACTTACTACGTTCGGAATGGTAAATTTGGGCTGCCCTTCCCGTTCCCACACCATTGACTATTTTCAAAAGTTCCCCAAAAAATCCTCGTTTACGATCCTATTTATTTATAACTAAACTAAAAAATAATAGTATGGAGTAGCTATCATGTTCTCGTTACAAAACTTAGCGAGATGCTCCGCCTTGCTTAGGCAGGGCAATCCGGGGCACGATGGGATCAAATAATTTAATCATTCAAATCATGTTATATTCGGAGTGCAATATTGATAACAGTAAAATGAATAAATTTTTTAACCTTTTACAATGGTTACTCACATGATATATACGTGTTAGTTTAATCGAAATGTTTAACTGTTTCACCTATCAGGACTACAGTAGAACCCATTTTATTTTACTCGGATTGTTGGATTGGGGACAATTCTGCACCAACTGATAAGTTTAGGAACTCTAGGAGAAATTACCCCTTTAACTTAAACCAAATAAGCTAGAAAGTATCTATTTTTCTTTTTCAACTTATCTATATCTAACCTATTTTTTCTAGCTTGGCAGGTGGGAACAATTGCCTTGTGTGTCATGGATTTCTTGGCATTAATTAAAGATTAAGAGAATTTGAATTTATAATCTATAATAAAATTTTAGATTACAACTTAAAGTCTAGTCTTATAAGTAAACACAATATTACAACTGTTTTTTATCTAATCAGTATTCAATTGAGAGTATATAATGACTAAGGTTAAAGTTATTTTTCTTTTCTTAGAAGTAATATTCATAAAGTCCTTGAAAGTTACTTTTTTTAAAAATTTATGAAAATTAGCCTTTAAAGTTTAGCCAAAAATCCAAGTCTCTATTCTTAGGGTTCATTTCATTGCAATGGTGGAAAATAGGTGGAAAGAAAATGAATTTCAAAGAAAATAATTGTTTATAACTTGTTTTCGAGAGAATTGTTAATTAAGTGTGTTTGATTAGTGTAACTTTTCACTCGAAAAATTTTAAAATTTTGGATATTTTGGTATTCGTTTGATTTTGTTTTACATAAAAATTGTCCATTAAAGTGAATTTTTTTTCCAGAATTGGTTATAAAATTTGTTTCTATTCCCAAAAAGTTTAAAAAAAAAAAAATCCTAGAAAATCATTTTTTTTAAATCAAAATTTAGTGTTCGTTTGGTTTCGTTTTACATGAAAATTATCCATTAAATTAAATTTTTTTTTTTTTACAATTAGTTATGAAATTTATTTCGATTGCCAAAAAAAAAA
>CAIGRB010138116.1:37906-64832 GCA_903798255.1 Fraxinus quadrangulata
TTTTTTTTGAAAGGGTCGTGACTGTAAAATATAACTCTTTACAGCATATAAGACAAATGAAAAGTTCCAGATAGCAGCCTTGATATTAACTAAACTTAAGGAAATAAGCACCAGAAAACCTGCTTGAGATCAACAATAGAGCAACAAAACAAAAACGAGTAGAGCACTATTCCAACTTTCTTTTACATAATTACTGAACAAGTTAGAAAATGAGATTTGACCAGAAGATCAGAATGAATATCAAATGTTAAAGTACTCAATCTTGACATTAATCAGGACAGATTTATATTTGGTCCCTGACATAACGTGCTTCAATTATCAAAAATGTGGAGAAGAACAAATGAAGAGAACAACCATTATCATCCAGCAGTAAAGGGGTTACAATATGAGAGATCCTTACCTGTGGAAGTGGCAGTACAGCAAAGAAATCAATGATAAAGTATCCAAAAAGATAATTGAGTGCAATCTTTTTTGGATCATCAACTAAATCTCCAGCTCCCACTACTCTAGATTCAGGAGCAACATATGCCAACCTGAACTGCAAAATGAATATGGGTTATGTGTCATGATGTTCTTGGCCACTGATCAGAGGTTATAAAGGCATTGAAGTACATTGATCCATATATAAGTGCATTTCCATTTAATCTTTTCCTGAATCATTAAGTAACCTTTATATCATTTATATATTTCTATCACACAAGTAATAGACAACTACTTGGGAATCAAAGAAAATCGATCTAACCATAGTTACAAACAAAATCTGTATTGAATTACAAAGTCTAAAAAGTTATATTTTTCTGATAACTACAATTTGAATTTAAATATTAATATATGTACGTTGTCATAGATATAGTAAAATATTAAGGCCAAATAAAATTAGTAAAATAAAGAAACAAGCTTCTCTCAACCCTTTTTTTAAAATTTTTCCTGGGATGATATCTTATGTTCATTAAATTATTTATTTTAAAACCATTTAAGAAATGCAACGTATCATGATGGACTGCATCTTTGAACTAATAATGAACCTACTATTTTACAATAATATGTCTATAGCATTGTAGCCAGTAGTATTGTTTTCAGTTTGAGGGGAGAGGAAGGGAAAGAGAATAACTTTTTATGAAGGGAATGAATTAGAACTAGTTATGAAGGAGAATGGGACGAAGGAAACCAATGTACAGTACCAAAAAAAAGTTAATAAAATGCTATGGTTACTAAACTAATAGATTCATATGATTTCAAATGCTTAGCTTATGAGAACAAGAGACGAAAGGAAAAATTTCTTATTTCTATATAAAATTGATAATGGATTAAAAAGTAAAAATAAAATTACTAACAATAGCCTACTACAGAAATAACAAGCATAGAGGGGTAATATTCTGTGTGCATCTGTGGCATGTTTCCAAACAGTAGAGGTGACAACAGTTACCTGAAGGAGGATGTGAATTAAGTAAATAAAATCTGTTACGCTCCTCAAAACCACAATTGTTGTTGTCATGGGCAAATTTATCATTATGCACTTCTTATCCTGGTCCAAGATGATACATGGAAATTTGGTTGACAATAACGAATATTTCAAGTACAAGTGAAAACGTATTAACATGTTGCAGAAAGGAAACAGGAGCATTCAGTCATAGATGGAGGAAGTAATATTTCCAACATATCTTGCAAATCAAAGGACTTTCTATGCGACATAAATCAGTAGTTCTTTTTCTTCTCCTCTGCCTAATTGCATTTGTAATTGGATGAGATTCAGACTCATAATTATGCCGATTCTCATCATTGTTTCCTCTTCAAACGTGGTACATGAGATCATAATTAACACTTAAAAGCAGTTCCTAGTTCAATTTATATTTCAATTCGACCTCAGTTTCTCAGTTTGTTTCAACTTAATTTCACTTTTACCAACCATGTTTTCTAGCCTTGAGGCTTTTCCTGCATCAGAGCGGTATCAAAACTTTCGTGGAAAATAGCACTGAGGTCCTCCACCTTTATATGAATAAGAAAGTTGGTCTAACCATTTTTCTTGTCATTTGGGTCCCCAACCTAGATTTTCAGAGCACTTGGTCTCTACTGACAGATTTCATCCAAAAAAATCATTGACTAGTCACGTGTCTGGCATGTTACGTACTATTTAAAGGGTATAATGGAAACTTAAAAAAAAAAAAAATACAAAATTGTTTCTTAAATAGACCCAAAAATAATTAAAATAAAAATGAATTGCACAATTTTTCTCTCATGATAATGATATCCGTTACTCGTATCCAGCTATGCCCCCAACTACCAAAGATAAAAAATCACATAAATATTTGAAAATAAATAAAGGTCATAAAAGCAAACAATCTGTATAATGAGCACAAGTACACAACCTATATAAAATAACCATCAGTAGTATACCTGCTTGACGGACAGCAGAAAGAAGAACAGTGGGTCTAAAAATACTGCAAACAAGAAAGAGATTGCGAAAAACTTGTTCCACCGCTGAACAACTTTTGCATGAGGATTCATGACTCCTGGAATATAAGGACGCACAATAGAACAGACTCGCTTTGCCCAACCCTTTGCATCTCCGTAGAGCATATTGTGGAACTGCAAACAAGCACACAATACCCAAGTGGCATGACTCCATTGACCAACTTTACATGTCTAAAGCATCCATACATATCTATATCTATAGTATATTAAATGTCAGGAGAAGTGAAAAATATTTTTTGGACAATTGTTCCCTTACAATACTTAAAACTATTTCAAAAATAACCTTAAATTTTCTTTTCTCGACACATTTAAACATTATCATGAAAGATTTTCTCAACCATTTAACTATCATCAATGTATAGTTGAAAAATTCGGTGCACTTGATGAACATTAAATTATATTCATCAAGTATAAACGGATTAATATTCATGTTATGTATTCACTGTTATTAATTCTCAATAAATTGACATTCACGTTCATTTAATTAACACTCATCTTCATTTATACATTTCAGTGTTATTAATTCTAAGTTAATTAGAATTCACATTCAAGAATGCATTTCATTATTTACGTCCATGTATGCTAATTAGCATCCTGTTTTACTTAATTAAAAATTAAATTTATTCATTTAGTATAAATGATTTAACATTCATCGTCATGTATATATTTCATGTTATTAATTCTAAATTAATTAATATTAGCTATCAAATATGCATTATTCACGTTCATGTATGCTAATTAAAATTCATCTTCGTGGGGCTATGCATTTCACTCTTATGATCGATATTTGCCCTAATGTTCATTTTTAGACATGTATTTTTTAAAATTATGCCCCTATTTGACAACAAGTATTTCAAAACTCTTTATTCTACATACTCATTTTCAACCACACTTTCATACAATGAATATTCGGCACGTAAACCCAAATTTTTCCCAATTCTTTAAGCACACATTCTCCAAAATTTCACTATTCAAAACATTATTTGGAACAAATAATGACCATCAAACAGAGGCTATATTTGTAGTATGCAATATAACTATCGTTTTATATTAACTTAATTTCTTAAAATAATATTTTTAAAAAACTTATAAAAGATATCAAACTAAAAGATATCAAACTAACGTACAATGCACATTTAACTATGACTAGTAGGAAGAAAATACCGGGAAGATTTTGGTTAGAAGCACTCAATAATAGCTAAACTAGTTACAAGAAATATACAAAGTTCTTTGAATAATCTTTCCTCTGGTCTACAAAATCAGTTTCTATCAGAAGGATTATGTATCATGCCACTTAATAAGAAAAACAACGTAGCACAAGGAATCATGATCGTGGCATAGACATGATTTATAAGGACTGTAGCTCCTAACTTCCTTGAAAAATGATAAAACCTAAGTGTCAACTCTCTATTTTCTTCTTTTTAGTAGTGCCAAACAGTTCAAGCTCGGGATAAGAAGAGATTAGACATAGTAAGGTCGACAAAGTCTGAGTAAATCTCACAGTTCCAATTTATAATTACTATATGCATGGACAATGTAGCAAGAACCTGTCCATGTAATGAGGAACATGTTGAATGTAAAGCCCCGAGAATTTTATAAAATAGAATTAATTGTTTTGAATGATATATATATATATATTAGTTGAAGGACTATAGAGAAATAAGTTTTAGACTCTTATTTTTTTGGGTCAAATAATTAAATTTTAATAGAGATAGAATTAGTATGCAATTTTTTGGGTTCATTTTGTAGCTCGTATTAAATAATGCACCTTGGACTCAAGAAATAAGGATTTCGAATAAGTTATGCCCACGTTATTGAGGTTGAAAGATATTACCTTAATTTGTTATTAATTAAATTAATATGGATTTAAAATCCTTCCGATCTAGTCACGAGCACTAGTTGAAATAGAGAAATATATTTTTAGTTGGTTATGATTTGACTTCGATGGAAAGATAAAATAGTTTTTTAGAAGGTTTGAATGACATAATGTATTATATTGGACACTTTCTTGGTATAGTACATGACACGTCATGATTTGTGTCACCAAAATATTCAATTGTTTTTATTAGAATTAATTAAGTTGCTTTTTAATTTCTAATGTTTGACAGGCATGTGTGAGTAATTTTAAATGAATTATATGGAAAATACATATAATAGAAGAATTATATATGGTTACACGGGAATGATTGTTGTGCTCCAAGTTGGGAATAAAAAATAAATGATATTTTTGTACGGGTTGGAACAAGCATATAGACACGGCAACAAAAGATTTTGGGAACGTGAATTTCTTGCTTTTCTTCCAACAATTCTTTTTATCAATCAAAGTAGGATTACAAGGTGCAAGTGGTTTGTCCCATTTAATTTTATTTCTTCATGTTGATAAATATTATGATAATGAAAATTACGATACGATACGATAAGATATGATATGAAATGGTCTTCCGGTACCAAAGATATGATATATTATGAGCTCTTACTAGTTTTCAAAGATATGATATGATGGTATGATATTTTTGACGCATGATTTAATATTTTTATTCTGGATTGCACCATTTTCCATGTCTTATTAAGTGTTCCCATATACACACCTTTTTCCCTACTACTCACAAGTTAGAACGAGTCGTTGGTTGACGGGCGATAATATGCAATTATGGTACCAGGATTTATGAGACTCATCCGGTGTAACAAGTCATTTTTAATTTCAGCAATTTCTTAGTTTATTTCATACAGATATTTTATTTAGAAATTTAAGACATTTTTTATTGGGTTATAAATTTTAATTTGTGTTATGTTTTTTTAGTGGAATTAACATTTTATTATTTATCTAATAAATGTAATATGCATGGCTTTTAGTATTTATTTGGAATATATTTTATTTAGTTATAAATTTCTTCTATTAATGAAATTATGCTCGTTAATTTCATATACTTACACTGTTGAAATAAATAATTTTGGTAGTGATTTAAATTATAAAATTTGGGTCGTTACAAGATACATGCTACCCTCGAACACATCATTGGCGAGCACAAGACAAGTTGCTTGCCAAACAATTATCAACTTTCATCGACGATCCTGATATGAGTATTATACATTTAGGATTTATACTGTATGTCCTTTCAAAATCTCAATACATGATCATTAACTTATCGAAATGTCAATATGTCAGCTTGAGGTCCTCGCTGAGTTGACACCGTCGATTGGAGAAGAAGGGTTGGAGTTAAGTTTGTGAACTATCTATTTCGCCTACTAAAAAGGACCTGATGCCTCAGTCCGTCCTAGATCAAGATAAGGTCTGTTAGTTGAATGTAATTTGTTGATTATCGTTTGTACTGTAATATTTAATTGAGTTATTTATTTGTAATGTTCATATTTGTGTAGGAGCGCTATCTAGTAGATTGACCATCACCTCCACCAAAGAGATTACCTTTGCCGAAGAGATCATCTCCGCCAATGAGATCACCTTCGTCGAGGATTTTACCTCCACCAATGAGATCCCCTTCTCCCATATCCTGACACCTTCCCCATAGAACTCCTGTACATATTCATAATGAATCTACCATGATTTGTTTATACGTCTGACTACATTCATCAGGGAGGAGGCAGGGACGCTACGACGGGATATGAGAGGTGAACTAGCAGAGTTACAACATGGTATCAGAACGCTACAAGCCGATTTAGGAGACCTTTATATTGTGGTCATAGAGCTAATACTCGACATGGTATGACAGCAAGGAGGTGATGGAGGGATGGAAGATGCCAGTATTGGAGGGACTAGCGATTCTCAAGATGGAATGAGTGACAGATGGACAACAATTCTCGGGACGGAAGAGGTAATGGAAGGACCGGAGGAAAGGGTCCTATAGGGTATGATGATTCGTCTTGGCCATCAAATACTGCATTTGAATCATTTTTGGTATCTATGGAGGGAGATGTCCCAGTGATGGAAGGCATGGCCCCGATGATAATGGAGCTGATGACCATCGAGATTGCGAATGATGTGACAGATGGTGTGGCAGAGGATGTAGTGAAGAGGGTAGCGGAAGAGGAGAGGACCCTCGATACGATAGATGATGTCATTTTTGTGTCGGATGGGGCATTTGAGGTGAGGAAGGATAGGAAGTGTGCTATTGACAAGCCAGAGTTGGTGGTCTATAAGAGGTCAAGACAGTTCTCACAGTACATCATTTTTCCCTTCACGATCGAGGCAAAAATGAATATGTTCATAAATGGGACATATCATATTCTCTTATGAGAGGTTGACCTAGTAAGATAGAAAGCATTTGATGAATGGTTCAAATCCCTTAAGCTAGAGTAAGTATTTTATGATTTTGCTAAAATATACTAACTCATCGATTTTTTTTTGACATTTCTCATTTTTTTTAAGAGATAGCTACAAGATATGGGAGAAGATGATTTTAAACATTAAAAGGTTGTTTGAAAATATAACGACGAAGTCAACTTGGCTCACCAATGATGTAAGTGTATGGAGATGACAATGGAAATGTTGTACGATCAGGCTCGGAGACACCTGAGATCTTTTGACATTCCTTGTCGAGTTATCTTGAGCACCAGGTATGGGTATGTGGTACCTGAGTATATGCTCGAGTGGATAATAGGGCTTAAACCAACTTGTGGAAAGCCATTGATGGATTGTACGCATATGTACATTCCAGTAATCATGAATTGACACTACTTTGTAGTTGAGATTGTATTTACTGATTCTACTATATATGTATATGACTCAGATCATGGCCATCTCACAAAAGGCTAGTTGGAGCAAATACTAGAGCTGATGGCTGTGATTGTTCCTATGATAGCTAGACATGCAACGATTCAAGTAAATGACAAACTAGCCATTGTATGGGATAGGATGATAACGAGACAAACATAATCGTAAGTATTTATAAGTTTTTAATTTGAAAGCATATTTTTAACTATATGTTATCGAACTAATAAGATCATCTCACACATTTCAAAGTCTAACAAAGTACGACCAATTATTAGGAATGGTCTTTCTAAGATCATTGGCATTTTTCGATTCTCTCCAATGTCAAGAACTACGAAATCAGTTGGAATGATGAAATCTATGACTTTGATGAACATGTCTTCAACTGCTCTTGATCGACCTATTAGCCATCTATAGAGCTATTGATGTTTCTTTTAGTGCATCCAATCATAATTTCCTATAAATGTTAAGGGCCTCAAGTTAATACTTGCTCTAAAGTCAATTAGAACATTGATGATATGTGAATCTCCTATAAATCAAGGTAGATTGGAACTTATTAGATCTTTTAGTTTAGACAAGAGCTTATGCTGGAGGATTACACTACATTCTTCTAATAATGCAATTGTTTCATATACATGCCTTTTTTTCTTCTTAATCAACATCTCTTTCAGAAACTTGGAATAGTTTGAAATTTGTAAGATTACATCAATGAATGGTTTTTTGACATGTAGCTTTCTGAGGGTATCCAAGAATTTCATAAACTACCTCTAATTTGTTGTTCTGTAACCTTTAAGAAAATCGGACTGGAGGTTAAATGTATTGATAGGAACAACTGTCTTAACATGTGGACTATCTGAATGCTCTTGTTGATTCACCTCTATTGTTTTTTCAAACTGACCACATATTTTTTGCCCATGGTAAGTACAGGGTTACTTTCAGTGTCTTTCATTTTGGTATTGATCTCTCGCTTCTAAACTCTACTCCTTGTTTTGATGACGTGAACTTCTTTCTCTTTTGGCTGCTTTCATAGATTTTGAGGGAATAAAATAGGCTGCACATAAGCTCAAATAGGGATGGCAAGCTATATTGATGGTATTTCCATAACTAGATGCTTTATAGCTTCAATTGCTAGTACCTATTCTTTGTGAATTTTCTTTATGTCGATGATGCTTGTCAGTGTACCCTATGGTTTTGTTAGACAATGCAATTGCTATTTGTCCCACCTAATTCTCCAAATTTTAGATAAAGGCCTGTTGATTCTGGATTGTAGTCTCAATTTTTGGGTATATCCTCAAAAGATGACCTCTTCTCATGTTGCAGCTAAAATACTGGTAGGTTGCTCCGATTTGAATTTTCATGTCCCTGATTATCAGCCCACGAGAAGTTCGGATGATTTTTTCAACATGAAATACAAGCGTTGAATATGACCTATTCTGATGCCTCTACAAATTCTGAGCATAGTTGACCTCTGTATACTGAACTATGTGAGTAGACGCTAAAGGGTAACTTGTAGTGGTATGATCTATCCTACAACCTATGTAAACTGGTATCGATTGGTGTACAGTATTCAGAGACTGAGATAAGTTGTCCAATTTTTTGTTAACACTTTTATCTGTGCCGCTAGTGCTGTCACTACATCAATATTTTAAACACCTGCAGATTTTTTAGGAAAGTCTCTATCGATCAGCCAATTAGCTTAATTCTTTGCATTTCTCTTATATAATTCATTGACATCATGAATATCCATCTTCATCACTAAACCAACGCTGAAGCATATGTGATATTACGGTATTGTAAGCATAGTCCATAATAGAAGCTATAAACATGTGCTTGCTTAGGAATGTCAAGATTAGGACATTTCCTAAACAAGTCTTTAAACATCTCATATGCCCTCGCTAGTTCTCGAGGTCCTTTTACTTAATGGCGTAGACTTTAGTTCGAATTTGATGAACTCGATATGGTGGGAAGAATTTCATGATAATTTTTACACCATATGATTTCATGATATGATATTACTGGCAGGTAAAGAGTAGAGACATTCTCTTGTGTCATCCTTCAAAGTGTGAGGGAATAAACACATTGAAAAGGCATTTGCGACATCTTCTCGTGGCTAATGACTTCACACGACATCAGAAAAGCTTGTACATGCTCATGTGGATTCTCTATAGCTTTCTAAAAGAGCATGTGTCCTGATAAATGAGAGTAGATTGCACTTGTGTAGGCACTGGATTCACATAATCCACGACTAATATCGGGCATTTGTTGATGATAACCCTCTTTGAACTGGCTTTGGCGATTGAAGTGGATCCTAAACCTGATTTTGATCATGATTTTGAATCTCAGCCTTTTCTTTTCCCCCTCTATGCTCTCTTCTATGCTGTCTAAATGTTCTTTCGATTTAAGGATCTAGCAAAATGATCTCGATCATATCAGAATCTTTCATAAGCTATTGAATGCCTAAAAGAAACAGTGTATAAGAGAATGAAGTTTAGTGAGAATAGTTGAAAACAATAAGAAAGCTAAATCTAATATGAACTCATAAACTACAATTAACTAAATTATTCCTTGGTAATGGTGCCAAAACATGTTCGGACAAAACCCGCAAGTGTATGAGATCATTGACAAGTAATAATGTAGTGAGCTATGTGTATCATCCTACGAGAAACAATTGCTAATTATCACGTACTAGTTTCTATCAAATTCAATTTTGTGACACAAATGAGATGTGATTGTTTATAATTTCCTATATTAAGCTCTGAATAATGTAAATAAATTATTGTTATCAAATTATAAAGTGAGTGTATTGGGTTTAGAATCCACCTGTTAACATCTATTTTTAATTCTTAACATAAGTAGTTTAGTTATGATCAACTATTCATGACAATCGATAATCCTATTGTTTTTTTATCTTCTTTTGCAAGATAAATTAAACTTATCTTAAGTACAACTCGATCCTATTCCTAGTTGAATTCATATGCACAACCACATGATTACCAAACAAGATCGCACACGCCACAAATGTTATTCCTAAAATCTATTATCAGTGTGTCAATTATGCAATATTCTAAATTGTTGTGAGTCTCTCATCACTATAACAAGCAAAACATTATCTAATTGGTAGCTAAGCAATAGACTAACAAAAAAATTAATGCATAATTAACCACCAACACAAGAATTCACCAAAATATCAATTCAATAATAAATCACCAATGATTTCATCATTCATCTAATGCAAAATAAAGTTTCGCCTAGGATTATTGTATTTAAATTATATAAAAGATGTTGAAAAGATATCACCTACATGAAAGAACTAGAAAGAAAATCTTGAAAACTCAATTTATTCAACTTTTGACTTCAATACGAGCCTTGAATATTCAATTCTTGTTGTACATCTTTGCTTGCCTCTTTCTAGACATCACTTGATTGAGAGAATATTTACTACTTCATGATACATTCTGGATGGCCTCTGCTAGGTTAAAAAGGCTTCGAAATCATTACATACGAACATGGATAAAAAATAATGAAACATAACATTTCCTTCAAAAGACTACAATGCATGTACATGGAAGCTATCTTCCACGCTCATGCGTAGAAGAGAAATCTTGTTCTCACTCAAGCATATTGGAGGGCCATACGCACGCATGGAATTTGTATCATGCGCGCGCATGGTTATAACCTTGAGAGGTCGTTAGCATTTTTATCACATCTTTCTCTCGTGATGTTCAATTAAGGCGATTCAAAGTGTGTTGAAAAACTAACTTAAAGGGTTACAATTCTTCTATGTCATTCAAATTTGAACATTTACTATGTGTAAAATGGGTTTCAATCTCATATTGAAAATCTGAGATATAACTTGTTTGGCTAAAAATTGATTTGTGAGAATGCTTTGACTATATTTCACCAATTTGCTTCTTTTCTTATCCAACTGACCCCTAGAAACTCTCAAATCTTTATAGTGAGATTCGACGGAAACTTTTTAGTATTTACTCTTTAGACCCCAAGCTTTAGATTTCTTGTAGTTGAGTCGTATTTTCATCATTTTTCTCCAATTTCATCATTTTGATCGATTATTACCTAGCAAATACAATATACATGGAGTTAAGCTACAATTCATTAAAATATCCAATAAATACTCTAACTTAAAACTCTAAATAAATGTACAAAATACACTTATTATTAGCCTGTGAGGCCATTATGTTGCCTAGATCTTAGTTGAGGCATAAATAATGATTGCTTTCCTCCTAAGTAATCATTTCTAGTTTTTGATTAGTTAACAATGAGGTGCTGACGTCGTGGTTGTCACGTGTCATCTTGTTAGAGGTGAAGAAGGTGACGGGACATCAAATAGTTAGGATGACAGTAATGATGTCTTAGATGACGACAGCTAGAATTGACGTTATATTTCTTTAAGATCTTATCTTTGAAGTGATTATAGTTCTTTACAAGCTTTCTTCTGTGATCTAAAGTAGATCTCAGGTGATTACGAGCTCGAATGCAAACAAATATAATTGTCCTTGTAAAGATGGATTCTTTAACAAAAATTGTAGATGGACTATTACATGCACAATCAATTAACATGATTCAAGCACCTATTCCGGTGTGTGCAACTCGTGGGGCAAATTATTAATCAATGAGTATCCATTAGTTGCCAATGATTCATCACCGACTAAGTAGGCTGCCTAGTGCCTATGATCTGAAACAACAATAGAATTTTATAATTAGACGTAAAATCTTGTTTATAATCAGACGTACAATCTTGTTTATAACATCTCTAACAATAAATACTCAAAATATTCAAAATACACCATATGAGCAGATAGAAAGTGGGAAAAATTCGTCGCTCAATTGGTGAATCAGTAGTTGAAGTACCAAGAAAGAAATGATATTAAGTTGTAGAACATCAAGGCAACTCTAAAGGGTATAAAGAATCAAATGGTCATATAGCCAAGCTACTCTCAGAAATATAACAAGGAACTTTCCGTAGCAACATTGAAGTAAACCCAAAGGTGGGTGTAAAAGACTTCTCACCCAAAGTGGACTTATATTACTTGAAATTATTGTAAAAAAACTAGGTGTAGTAAAGAAAACTGAGTTTTGTTGGTGTATGAATTATATTTCGATAATTAAAAATATACGCGTGCAAATACCAGAGTAACAACTTACTAAATCATAGTACATGGATAATAATGAACAAATTACTACTCACTAAAATGTAGAAAATGTAGAAATCGAAGAAGATAAAATGAAGTAAGGTATGCGAATGCAAATCTCTTTAAAATGGATTTTGCCCCCTGCATTGGTGCTAACGGTATTAAATGGATGTCCGTCTCCCAAGATACAAGACTTCTTCCAAAATTAATATAAAAACTAAAAACAAGATATAAATTATTTTGACAGAATTTAGGGAAATGAAGAATTAGAAATAAATTACTTGGAATTGATTTTGAGTGAAGAAAATGGAATTATGAGGGTTCTATTTATAGGTTTTCATGCGTCTCTTCATAACGTTTGCATCTTTTGACAAATTTAATTCAACCATTAATTCACACATTTTCAAGATTGATGGTCTAGATTGCACATTTATCAAAGGTCGTGACTCTTCATTATACAGCTTTGTGTACTTGGAAAGTCACACCCAATCGAAGCACCTATTGGAGACTTTTTCAATTCACACAATTAAATTCTAATATTATCCCAAAATTCCAACAATCCCCCGTATGAATGGAAGAAGTCGACTCAGAACAAGGAAGACGAAAAAGAGTACAATTGACATATGCATCATGATCGGTAGCTTTTGCTTTGAACCTTTCCCAGTATGAATATATCGAACTTACTTGGCTAATTAGTTTTATGTAACGTTTTAAACTGTCAGCCGTTATTGTAAGCCTAGACAATAGATCGAATATATTATCTTTCATATTAAACTTTGGTTCTCTATTGTATTCATTATTTTGGCTATGAACCTTATTAGTTATGCAAATGCTTTAGAAAAGTTGCCTAAGTAAAATTCTCATAAAACGGCCAATTTTGTACTTATATAGGTGATGTTCTATAAAGAACACCCTATAATACTCCACTTGTACTATTTACAAGATATAGTCATTATTAAAAGCATACATTATCCTAACCGATCTTTGATGGGCAACACTTATTTGCATCATAGATATAGGGAGGAATAAATTATCCTAACCGATCTTTGATGGGCAACACTTATTTGCATCATAGAAATAGGGAGGAGTTAAAACTCTGATAGGTTATTTTTCGATAAAACAATTAGTATTGTTCTATTTGAGAGCAACTGTCAAATGATATTATGTCTATGACGTATATGTTGAAACTTACCACTATACACGATATTTTGTGCCATTTCACTTGTAGTTAGCTATCTCAACCAAATGATATAACATGCACAAGTTGTCACCAATTAGAAAATCCTTCAAAAATCTTTAAGCCATCATGCTTCCTTCTTGAAAGTTATAATTTCTTTCAATCCTCAAGTTATATTAAGGCTTTCCACGAAATAACTGCACTCTCATAGTAAAACATATTTACTAATAAATTGTGAATCCTTGCACTGGATATCCAGCTTCCAACATCATGCATATCTTAAGTTCAATAAGGTATTCATTACAGTGTAATTTATCATTTCAAATATTCTTGAATATATCAATATTCTAATCTGAAAAAAAAGTCATCCTCACAAATCTGGAATGCATCAAACTCAAATTGAGAATGTTATGCAAACAACTATCCTAACCCCACAATTCTGGATAAGACTCTACTTTGCAACATAATATTCTTCGAAGTATAAAAAGCTCAACCAATTTGATAATTATGTTTATCTACCCGATGAACAATTTTATTCTACCTCTAGTCAATATAAAAAATGATTAGGGATATTGTTGACCCCTGAAAATGAGCCAACAGATGTTGGGCCCACTCTCGCTAGATCAAGTACGATTTCGGTGCATTCTTACCGGAATAAAAGCGGTAGCAGAGAGGAGATGGACATGGGAGGTATTTTGCGGCGAGAGATAAGAATGTTCGAGCCCCGGTGGATAGAACAAAAGCAATCACGCTAACAACAATCGCCTAGTTGAAATCAAACTAATCTATGTAAAAACAAACAAAAATATGAGGAAGGATAGATATAATGTGCATTGAAATCATTGTGTTGTATATCGAGATTTACAACTCTTAAGCATACAAAGAAGATAGGAAGCAAGCCGAAATGTTTGCATATCTCTCTCTCTCGATATTCTAATCAATAATCCAACCATTTTTAAGTTACAAGGAAAGCCTATTTATACTACCTTGGCCGACGTGGTGACCATTGTATCACAACCACGTGGCCTCATCTCCCTAATTGGGATGTCACATCACTGTTTATTCATACAATTAATACATTGATAAGAGGTCAGCCACTCTATACAATAGGCTGACATGTTGAGAAACTTTATTACAAGTGTTACATCAATCACTTCAGAGAGATCTTCTAATCTTTTACAAGGAACAGCATCAGCTTTGCAAGCTTCAGATGAATTGAGAGCCTCGAAGGAATCTTCGAAGTATTCCTCAAAGTGGGGAGCCTCAGCTCCTTCCTTTGCTTCCTTAGACAGCTTTATCTTTGAGGTAGTACCTCAACCTGGACTTCGTTCTTGCAGTGTAAGGACTTCGCCGTGCAGTATAATGACTTCGACCTTGTTTGCCTTCTTCGTGTTTTTGCCCTATGGGTCTTTTTTTGTCTTTCTTTTTACTTTATGCCTATGTGGCTTACTACGTGGCATCATCTCTCTAAGTCTCGAAAGCGAGGAGTAACAATAGTCCCCTAAGTCTAGGCACGATTATTTATCTAATGCATGGACTTGATTAAAAAAATAAGAATAAATTTTTTGTAGGAGGTGGTTTTTTGCCACACCACAATAGTCCCCTAAGTCTAAGTATAATCATTCATGTTATGGTTAGAATTTAAAATATACCTGACCTATGCAGACCTTATGTAGGTGTTACCCGAAGTGGTTTACTTGATAATATTTCATCTTTTGAACAATTCTAGGAAGGTTCGCCAAAGTAGAGTGAATCTGAAGTTGTATGTTCAAAAGTGTCCTTATATAATCGATGCTCTAAATGATGTGGTTGAGGTGAAGAGAGCCAGAGTCTCATAGGGCTTTGGATATGATAACTGCGAGGCATTTTAATGTCTTTGAGAAACACGAGGCATCCTCAATTAGGCGCCTTAATGATTTGATGTCGTGGCACGTTTTCAAGAAAAGATAGCTGAAGCGGTTTGTCTCCCACTACACACAATCGTCACCATTTTAAATGCACAATGATGGCTATCTCTAACGTACATTATAAACTTTAGACGTATGAAGGTACGTGACATCGGCGTCCTAATCTGGGCCGTAGAAGACGAAGTGTCAGATGTGGTAAGTGGTTCAGATTAAAATTTCTAAATGGATGGTTGGATGACCTGGATCAAGATCTAATGGCTGGGGTTAAGTGGGTCTACCTATAAAAGGCATAAACACTTGGGAGAATTTTTTTCCACTTTTGTATGAATCTTTGTCTCTCTTTTTCAAATTGTTTGATCTCTTTACGTCTTTCTGAGAACTCTTCGACCTTTTCTTCTTGAAATTCTTTCAAGTGTTCTCTTTTTCTTTGAGTTTCCTTCTTCTAGCTTCTCATTTTTTCTGTGATCTCCAGTGTTCCCTTTCTTTCAAGTTCTCTGACAAACTCGTAAGTAATTTGTTTTTGTAAGCTGTGAAAATTTTGAGATTACCTGTAAATTGATGGCTTTTTCAAATTTTGCTAGAGAAAAACATAGATATTAGTGAGTTGACGAGTGAGATGGATTTTTCAGTTACAAACATGGTCAACCTCGTCAGAGCCATTGAGGCTGGACGAGGTACCTCAATTTCTGAGAGTGGTGGTGGGGATGACGACATAGCCTACGGGACAGCTAAGATCCTAAGGGATAAGTATAGAATCCCTTATGACATTGAACTTCTTTTCCCGTCTTCTAATGAGCGAGCATGCTATCTTAGGCAAGGTTGTGTTGCTGTTAGTGAGTATTTGTTGAAGGCTGGGCTTTGCTTACCGATCCTACCCAATTCGTTCTCAATGCTTGGGTCCAATTGGTATATTCTTACTTCCTTTGGAAGGAGACCTCCTTCGGAGATGGCATGCCACTGCAGGTCTTCCATATGGCATACCAACCTCGATCTTTAGGAAAAAGGGACTCCAGAGGGTGGTATTCATTGTGTCCTTAGAAAAAGGGAGATGACACTCTTGTCGTAGATCTGTCAACTTCCATTAAAGGGTGGAAGGAGACCTAGTTTTATGTTAGGAGGAAGTGGCAAGAGTGTGACGGTGACTTCATCCCACACGTCAAAGTCCCAACCTCATACTCTGACGCCCGTGAGTGCATCTTCTGCATATTTGATTGTTTGAATTGACGAAGTCTGATACTTACATCTTTTGTGTTTGTTTTATAAGGTTGGTCGAGCGGTTCAAGTGAGTGGGACTAGGACACTCTAACCGAGGTCTACAAAAAATCTTTTGACTCGCGTGACTTTAGCCATTTGATCCAGTCGAGCCGCTTTTTTGAAGACTTCGACTTGATGGCAAAGAGAGGTAAGACGTTCTTTACACTAATGTTTTTCTTGACTTTTTTTCATAGGATTTTGCTGACCTTGTTTGTTTCTTTGCTTGTAGAAAATTTTAATAAGAAGAGGCACCCCACCCTCAATATGGCCACCATCCTTGCCACCAGATCCACTTCAGGGAAGGCGCTGAAGCCCTCATCTACTAGAGAAAAGCAAGTAAGGGATAAAATAGAGAGGGTTAGGAAGGAGGCTGCCTTTCAGGAGGAGGGACGATCCTCTATACCAAATAGGGGTAAAAAAGTGGTGGAAGAGGAACCTAAGAAGAGGTTCAAGATCCCAACCCCCAGTGGGGCGGGCGATTCAAAGGATGCCATTCCCCTACTCTAAGGTCCCAACGGGGAAAAAACTGTTGGGCAGTTCAATGGCTGCAGCCTCTAGGGGACAAAAGAGGCCAACTATTGTGGAGGCCAACTATTGTGGAGCCCCAGAGGCAAGATTCTACTAAGAAGTCCAGGACTTCTAGTGAATCCACCATTTCAGAAGCTCCCAAGTCTGAAACCTGGCCTGGCCATAAGGAAAGACGAGCTTGAATCTGAGGCTCTTGCCCTTCTTTCTCCTGAAGTCCAGATGGCTACAACAATCTTTCACAAGTACTGGATGGAGAAGTGGCAATCCTTCATTGAAAAGAGTGATGTCGTCAACGTTGTTGCCACGATGGTGGCCTAGGCGTGGAGGGCCTTTGGCATGGCTATAGAGGCTGAAGCCCTCTTTAAAGACCTTCAAAGTAAAACTTAGGGATTGGCCAATAAAGCCTCTTAGACTGAGGAGGTCGGCAGCAAGGCCAAGGCAGAAGTGGAGGCCTTGAAGAAACAACAATTTGAGGAGTCAGTGAAGCTATCATGTGCCTTAGCAGAGATTGAATCTTTGAAAAATGAGGTCCACCTACCTCAGAGTGAGGTGGCCCCCTTACTAAGGGAGTGGAGACTACTGATACCCATCAGAAGCTGGCGATCGAGGCCTTGGAGAAGGTAAATAAAGATAATGTTGTTCTAAAGGGGTAAGTGGGGGAGCTGACCTCCCAAGTGGCTAGCCTTATTGAAAAAGTGGAGAGTGTCAGAAGTGATGCTAAACTTGCCAGCAAAACTACTGAGAAGACCTTCCTAGCCAACTTCTACTTAACTGATGCGTATCAAAGTTTTGGGAAGTATTGGAGGAGGTATACTTACACTGAAAACACTTCTGATCTGAGGGCTGAGTTTCTTGAGGAGGCAGAAAGGGCCCAAGTAATTGAACTTAATGGAGATGCAACTGAAGAGACTGCTGAGTAAATGGCCCCTGATGCAATCATGCCCTTCATGACTCCTCAACCTCCATCCCCTTAGGATGTAGTTCTTGTTACTTTTTAATTTTTATCAAGTGTAATGGCTTCGACTCAACAAATGTAAATACCCTTTTGTAAATGAATTAACGTTTATTCAATAGTTGTGTTCTTTTACTTTCTGCATCTTTACCACGTCTACTCAATTCTGATGTGCTTATCAATATGAGTTCGAACCACTTATACTTCAATAATGACATTAAATCAAACTTAAAATAACATCAACTTGATAAATAACATCAGATGTACAACAACTTCAAAAACTTTCAAACATTGAAGTTTAATAACATGTAATACAGTTAGACTCATGCCATTATGAATTTCAGTAACATAATCAAACTTGCAAATATTTTACAAGTATTAGGAGGTCTAACCGTTACAAAGTTCAAAACTTAAACACAGCAGACTTTGTGTAACTAGATAAAAAAAATATGAGATCAGACATATGTAAGACCTAAGTTATACTAGACCCTTGGATATAGTATTTCAACAATAACTCAAACACTAAAATTTATCAATTTTAGTCTGGTTTTATGATATTTTAGTTCAAACCTAAGTGTTAGGAGGTCGTGTACCTTTATCAATTTTCGAAGTGGGTTGATATGTATGATTAGAGGCACTTTAAGTCTGGTTTTATGATATTGTAGTTCAAACTTTTATTTTGCAGGATCACACTGATGGATAAAATGAAAAGTATGCGAAAATGAGCGAAAAATGACCAAAATGGAATAGAATGAAAGTTCAAGGACTGAAATGCAAATACCCAAAAGAATTATCCGGAGGTGAACTTGAAGAGGCAAAGGTGGCTAGGTCAAATTGAGCATAGAAATCATGCATTGGAAGGAGATAAAATGGGAAAAGAGGCCGAGAAGTCTATATTTGGATGTTCAAGGACCAAATTGCCATAACTTGGAAATAGTTAACACTATGTGGTCGTATAGTGTTAAATGGATGTGGTCGTAATAGGGGCTGCAGAGAATTCCAGTGCACATTTCAAGTCTTCTATGCGACCGCATTCATTCCATCTATGCGGTCGCATAAAAGGAAATTTGAGCAAAATTCTAGGTTTCCTATTTTGACTTCAACTCTTAGGAAAATATGATCTAGGTCATGTATATAACCCTAAAATGGACAAAAATGGAGGAGGACGCATTCTTTGAAAAAAAAACACATTGGAGAGTTAACAAGAAGGCGAGAACAAGGATTTTCAACTCAATGTTCAAGATTTCAAGATTTAATTCAAGTTTTTGGTGATGTCATCTTTCTATTATTTTTATTGTTCTTTTATTTTATCCATGTTAGGCTAGACTTTTTATGTACTAGGTGAATGATGGACCTCATATTATGATCTTTTAATTTTTATTTTGCAATTTAATATTTAAACACGTTAGATGGATGTTGAATGATTTATATATACTTTCTTGCCTTCATGATTATAGTGCATGATAATTGTGTGAGTTCGGATGGCTTCTTTTATGTATTCAAAAGAAGGAAAATAAATTCAACAATGTATAAATCATCGTAGGGTTCATATGGATAGAAATATACAACTATACTTTACGTGAATCTTTCAGTGTTTACAGAACGTTATGCACTCTTGTATATTGCATTTGTCATAGAAATATAGTCAAATGGTATGCTAGAATAGGTTCAATTTTACTCGGAAGAGATTGTTGGATAAGTTAGAAGCATTGATTCTTCAACCAATTTATCATGTTATCAAATTGTAAAATAGAGGTTAGAAGTGAACTTTGCTTGGTGATTCGGGATCCTAGTGCGCTTTTTCATTCATTAATTTTACTCAAATCTATTGCATTGAAACGTCATTTTTGTATTTAGTTCGTAATTTTAGTTTAAATTGCATGTTAGTCTTAGTTTAATCATAGAATCTAAAAAATCATCTCAAATTTGATAGATTCGGTTAAGGTTACGATAATAAAAAATAAGTTAGATCAATCATCGTGGGAACGATACTCGAAATTCTAGGATTTCCATTTTATTACTTGTCAAGGAACTGTGCAATTGCGGTGATTTAAATCCGAAACATATTTTTGTGAACAAATTTTTGGTGCCGCTACCGGGGATTGAGTATTAATTTGGTTTTTGTTATTTAGACACTAATTCGAACTTGTTTTTTCTTTCTTTTAGTTTTTATTTAATTTCTATTAAGTTCAATTACGTAGGCTGAGCTAAGTACTACTATTTTTTTCTCTTCTTCAGGTCTTCCATGTGAAGATCAGTTGGCGGTGAACTACTTCCAGCTGATTTGGAAATTGAATGAACTTTTAATTGAAGACAGAGAAGAGCGAGAGTAGCACAGTAGGAAAATCAAGAACAGTTACAAATGGGTGATCAACAATTGGAACCAATTGTAGAACGTGCAGCCCCAGCCAATGCAGAAGCACACTATGATGGGAACGTATTGCTTGGGAATTTTCAGTCACCATTCGTCACTCAAAGTCAATCCAACATTGTCTACCCTACATTCGAACGGACATCAATTCTACAGGATGGCCTACAAGAACCCGTATACACATGTATCCGACTTCTTGGACATGTGTCAACATTTCAGGTACTAAGGGATATCAGAAGATGCGATCCGGCTGAGGTTATTTCCACACACTCTGCGAGATAAGGCACTCGAGTGGCTAGATTCACTCTCTGTGGCAAGCATCACTACTTGGAACGATCTGGCTCACAAACTCTGCACGAAGTTCTTCTCACCAGCCAAGGTAGTAAGATTGAGGCATGAGATATCAATATTCGGCCAGAATGAATCCGAATCATTTAATGAGGTATGGAACAGATTTAAGAATATGATGAGGTTTTATCCACAACATGGGTTCGACAAACCATCACAAATCAAAATTTTCTACACAGGACTACTTCCAACTTTTAAGAGCATGGTTGACTCATCACCAAATGGCTCGTTAACCACCAGAACGATCGATGAAGCTTGGGTTGAAAGAATGGCTAATACTTCAGCCATGTAGTCTTCAAATCGAGGAGGTCCAAAGAAAGTAGCTGGAGTTTACGAAGTAGATACATACTCAGCTTTATCTACAAAGATTGACTCCCTATTTCACAAAATGGAGAGCATAATGCAAATGTTGAACTCAGCATAAGTAAAGAAGCCAAATTGTGAAGAATGTGGAGAAGAACGTGACAGAGTTGAATGTCCCATCCTTACACAAGGAAGAGAACATGTGGATTACGTCCAATGGGGTCAACGTCAGCCAAATGACCCTCATTCTGACACATATAATTCGGGATGGAGAAATCATCCAAATTTCTCTTGGGGTGGAAATCAAAATCACAACCGAGCTCAAGGGCAATTTCAGCAAGAGAAGAAACCTCAATTGGAAGACATGTTTGCAAAACATATGTAGATAACCGATAAATATATGGAAACCACAAATCAATTCATGAGGAAGACTGAAACAAACTTCCAAAATCAAGGCGCGGCTATTAAAAATCTGGAGACTCAAATGGGACAGCTAGCTCTTTCTACGACAGGAAGAGTACCTAGTACATTGCCCAAGCAACACAGAAGTAAATCCTAGGGAGTATGTTCAAGCCATTACTACACGAAGTAGAGTTCAACTACCTGAGTTACATGTCAAGAGACCAGATGCAAATAAAGAACAAGTGGAGTCTTCTGAAGAAGAGAATGAGAAGCAGGTTGACAACACCAAGAAGACATTGATAAGAGAAAGTCTAGAAAAATCACAACAAATGCACAAAAATTCAGTAAATCTCTATGACCCACCAATTCCATTCCCACAACGGTTGAGGAAACAAATGATGGAATAGCAATACAAAAAATTTCTTGAAGTGTTAAGGAAACTCCATATAAACATTCCACTGGCTGATGCACTATTCCAAATACCAAGCTACGCCAAATTTTTGAAGGATATTCTACCAAATAAATGCAAGTTGGAGGATCATGAGACATTGATGATGACTGAAGAAGTCAGTCCAGAATTCAGAAAAAGCTTCCACCGAAGCTAAAAGATCTAGGGAGTTTTATTGTACATTGCACTATTGGTGAAATTTACTTTGATAAAGCGTTGTGTGATCTTGGTGCAAGTATTAATTTAATGTCGTTGTTCATTTTCAAGAAACTTGGACTAGGAGAAGTTAAAGCAACTACGGTTACATAGTAACTTGCTGACCAATCTTTGACACACCCAAGAGGAATCATCGAGGACGAGCTCATCAAGGTGGAAAAATTCATATTTCCTGTTGATTTTCTCATATTGGATATGAAGGAAGACAAAGATGTTCAGCTAATTCTAGGCAGACCATTCTTGGCCACGGGCAGAACACTGATTGATGTTCAGAGAGGGCAGCTAATTTTGAGACTAGGTGAAGAGCAGATATCCTCCAATGTTTTCAAGGCCATGTAGTTTCCTTCAGAGGCATACATTTGTTTCAAAATTGATGTCATTGACAAGGTGGTGCATGATACATTTTTACTTCAACATCATTCAGATGCATATGAGGTGTGTATCGCTCATTTTCAATCAATACATTCAGATTCACTTGAGATTGAGACTTGTGCACGGTATATGGAAACCAACCCATCGTACTTTCGAAAACAGCAATTACCAAACTTTGAAGAACTTGGAACAGGGAGCAAGAAGCATGTACCATCTATTCAGTAGCCGCCTATATTGGAGCTCAAGCAACTACCACCGCACCTCAAATATGCTTATTTGGGAGAATTATACACTCTTCCAGTGATTATATCAAACTCAATTAGCGTGGTGGAAGAAGAAAAATTACTTCGGGTACTCGGGGAGCACAAAATAGCTATAGGATAGACCATTGCAGACATTAAAGGGATTAGCCCTTCGTTGTGCATGCATAAGATTCGCATGGAGGAGAATTTTCGACCCACTGTGGAGAGTCAACGGATGTTAAACCCAAATATGAAAGAAGTGGTTCGGACCGAGGTATTGAAGCTTTTGGATACAGGCATCATTTATCCTATCTCAGATAGTGCGTAGATCAGCCTAGTTCAAATTGTACGAAAGAATAGGAGAATCATAGTTGTACAGAATGAGAAGAACGAATTAATACCCATCAGAACAGTTACTAGATGAAGAGTTTGTATTGACTACTGCAGACTTAACATAGCCACGAGGAAAGATCATTTTCCTCTCCCATTCATTGATCAAATGTTGGAAAGATTGGCAGGTCACTCACATTATTGTTTCTTAGATGGATATTCAGGTAATCAGATACCAGTAGTACCGACGACCAGGAGAAGACCACCTTCACATGCCTTTATGGTACCTTTGCCTACCATAGAATGCCTTTTGGTCTATGCAACGCTCCAGCCACATTTTAGATATGCATGATGGCTATATTTTTCGACATGGTTGAACGGTTCATAGGAGTATTCATGGATGACTTCTCTATTTTTAGGTCTTCATTCGATGAGTGCTTGAATCATCTGGATTTGGTCTTACAGAGATGCAGGGAAACAAATCTGGTACTGAATTGGGAGAAATGTCACTTCATGGTACAAGGGGCATTGTACTGGGACATAGAGTTTCAGCTAAGGGAATTGAAGTGGATTGGGCAAAAATTCAAGTTATTGAGAATCTACCGCCACCAACTTCTGTCATGGGTGTTCGCAGAGAGATTTATAGAAGTCTTCATGAATGACTTCTCTATTTTTGGGTCTTCATTCGATAAATGCTTGAAACACTTGAACTTGGTCTTACAAAGATGTCAGGAAATAAATTTGGTCTTGAACGGGGAGAAATGTCACTTCATGGTACAAGAAGGCATAGTACTGGGACATCGGGTTTCAGCTAAGGGAATTGAAGTGGATAGGGCAAAAATCCAAGTCATTGAGAAATTACGTCACCTACTTTTGTCAAGGGTGTCCACAGTTTTTTACGTCATGCCGGGTTTTACAGACGGTTCATCAAGGATTTCACAAAAATACTAAGCCATTATGTAATTTATTGATGAAGGACAGCCCATTTAACTTCGATGATGACTGTTTAGCAGCTTTTTACTCCCTCAAGGAGAAACTCACTTCAGCTTCAGTGGTTGTCGCACCGGATTGGAAGTTACGATTTGAATTGATGTGTGATGCCAGTGATTATGCCGTGGGAGTTGTATTGGGGCAGTGAAGGAACAAAATTTTTCATGTGATATACTACGCCAGCAAAATATTGAATGATGCACAACTTAACTATGCAACCATAGAGAAAGAGTTATTGGCTGTTGTATATGTATTTGATAAATTCCGACCTTACCTGGTTGGTTTTAAAGTTGTTGTCTACACTGATCATGCGGCTCTAAAATATCTAATGACGAAGAAGGATGCTAAGCCGAGATTGATTCGTTGGGTTTTACTACTGTAAGAGTTTAACATTGAAATCAAAGATAAGATGGGCAGTGAGAACGTGGTAGTAGATCATCTCTCTCGGTTGGAGCTTAACCAACCAGACGAGTCAGTTGATATAAATGAGATTTTCCCAAATGCACAAATCCTCAGTGTGGAGACAGCACCTTGGTACGCTGATACTGTGAATTACTTGGCCAAGTCCATTTCCCCATCATATTATTCAGCTCATCAAAGGAAGAAGTTCTTTGCAGAGTTGAAATACTACTTCTGGAAAGATCCAGTTCTCTATAGGCACGGGGCAGATCAGATTATTCGACGTTGTGTTCCTGAAGATGAGGTATCTCACAATCTACAGCATTTTCATTCATCTGCATATGCAGGACACTTTGGGGCTTCAAAGATAGCAGCTAAGATTCTACAGTCGGGGTTTTATTGGCCTACATTGTTCAGAGACGCCTTTGAATTCGTGAAGAGATGTGATCGGTGTCAACGCATGGAAAACATCTCGAGGAAGAATGAAATGCCCTTGAAAAGTATTCTGAAAGTGGAGCTATTTGACGTCTGGGGAGTTGACTTCATAGGACCATTTCCATCGTTATTCTCAAATCAATACATACTTGTCGCGGTTGACTATGTCTCTAAGTAGGTTGAAGCAGTGACATTACCCACTAACAACGCAAAAGTGGTAATTGGATTCCTCAAGAAACACATTTTCACACATTATGGCACACCTAGGGCTATCATCAGTGACCGGGGCAAACACTTTTGTAATCGCCAATTTGAGCAATTGCTGAGTAAGTATGGAGTCAAATACTGCATAGTAACCCCATATCACTCCTAAACCAGCAGGCAGGTTGAAGTCTCTAACAGAGAATTGTAAAGAATACTTGAGGTCACGGTGAATTCTTCGAGGAAAGACCGGTCAAAGAAGTTAGATGATACCTTGTGGGCCTACAGAACGGCATTCAAAACACCGATATGAATGTCACCATACCACTTAGTATTTGGGAAAGTGTGTCACTTGCCAATTGAGTTGGAACATCGAGCATATTGGGAACTTTGGAGGTTGAATTTGGAATTACAAGCCGCCGGTGAACAACGCTTGCTTCAACTGAATGAGATGGATGAGTTTCACCACGAAGCTTATGAAAATGAAAAAATCTACAAGGAGTGAACCAAGAAGTTTCATGACATGAATATTTAGATAAGGGAGTTTCTTATAGGGCAGAGAGTACTCATATTCAACTCTCGCCTCAAGCTCTTTCCAGAAAAACTGAGATCCAGGTGGTCCGACCCATATACTATTACACATGTATTTCCACATGGAGCTGTAGAAATCACTCATGAGAGCAAGGGGACATTCAAGGTCAACGGACAGTAGTTAAAGCACTATTGAAGTGGGGAATTCTCAAAAGATAAATCCACTATTCATTTACAGCCACCAGAGTGATTCCACCACGGTACAGTTGAGCTATCGACTATAAACTAGCGCTGGATGGGAGGCAACCCATCATTTCCACCCTTTTACTTATTTTACTTTATGTATTTCTTTTTAGTTTTATTGTGCATTAGGGTAGTTTTCGGTCATCATTCACCTACTAAGATCACAAAGCATCATAGCCTTGTCTTCACTGAGTTGAGTGAACTACACAAGTACCCAATGGTGGTGTTCGAATCACAATTTGATGTCCTAGGGGAAAGAATTAACACATTTCAAGAAATACAACAATTTTTGGGTTCTATAGGATAGTAAGATACCAAAATCGTACATGTGTTTCCTCGACTCATTAGCACTTCATCTGATTTAAATTTTGCTTGGATGCGATTTGGGAGTGTTGAAATGGGGTTTGGTTGATTGGGTACCGTAGTCACGCACCCCGTACATTTTAAAATATGTTGTGACAAGTTGTCGGGGCGTGGGTATGCCATTTTGCAACGTCAGTGGAGAATCGAGTTGTATTTTGGTGAAAGTTGACCACAACACAAGCTTTCGATGAGTTCAGTATATTTTTATCTTTTCCATGTCATACACATTTCTTACATGTGTTTACACTTGTTGGCATGAAAATCGAGGTCTCGAGGGTATCGAGTGTCGACATCAACACTTAGGCAGGAAACAGGGAAAAACTTGGCTTCTTGGTGTTCTATGTGACCGCATAGTTCACCAGGGTGTATAGTTGCATCCAGTGGTTCAAGGCCAAGAATGACCCTGACCACTTGTTCTATGCGACCGCATCCCATTGTTCCATGCGGTCGAATAGAACACTCATCTCCACCCTTTTAAATTTTAACACATTCACACACGAACCCACTTCTTCACATCTCTCACCACCCACAAACTCGCACCCACACTCAACACCACTCGATTACCC